>VZZY01009424.1:264-25811 GCA_013400335.1 Eurystomus gularis
CTCCCACCCCGTAGGCCCCCCCGGGCCCGCCCGCCCCGGTGCCCCTCCGGACCGCGGTGCTCGCTGTGCAGCTGCAAGCGCTGGCTGTACAGGTTCTTCTCGGTAAGGTGCTGGATCTCCAGCAGGCCCTGCACGATCTCGAAGACGGTGCNATGGCGCCACCGCCGGTGCCCCGCCCTTCCGGTCCTTCTTCCGGTGCCAGGCCACGCCCCTCCCGGTCGCCACGCCCCCTTGGCCCCGCCCACCGCGCAGGCCGAGCATCCTGCATCCCAGCCGGGCCCGGCGGAGTGGTAGTACCGGGGTAGTACCGGCGTAGTTACCGGCACCCAGACCCCGGTGCCTCAGCGGCTCGGGGTGCTCGGCGAGGCTCCGCCGCTCCAGCCATAGAGTTTTCCCGGAGGCTCCTCTCCAGCCCATCCCGCGGGATGCGCAGGGCGAGCAGCCGCGTGGGGCTTGGAAGGGGTTAAAAATGCCTTTAAATGACTTTATTCGAAGCGTTCCGGGTGGAGCTCGGCAGCTTCGGCATTACCGAGCGCGGTGGCTTGGCTCATGCAGCGCGGTTGAGCCCCGGCATCGACGGCAGTGGGGGAATTCCACTCCGGGTACTCGGCTTCAGGGATTCATTCCCATCCATGGGCCAGGGACCATTCCCTATGGACACTGCGCCAGAGCAAAGCTGGGCAGTGTTTGGGGGGGCCGCTGGGAAGGGCTGGGCTGGAACCGGTGTCACAGGTGCAGGTACCGGCACCGGTGCTTAGTGCGGGCCCAGCTGCAGAGCCCTTCCAGCAGAAGATGCCTGCTTTAGCAAAATGAAAAAGTCCACTGAAATATATTAAAAACGCCTTAAAAGTATCAGTTTTAATACGACTTTGAAGCCCGCAAAAGCTTTGAAGGGGAGGAGAAACAGCCCTGTTGGAGAAGCACACGGAGCATCCCCAGGCAAATGGGGCATCCCTAAAATATCCCTGAATAGAAATTACCCCCCTCTTTTTTTTCCCTCGGTAGGTTGCTTCATTTCCATCCAAGAATCCCCAAATCCCCAGTGCTGGCGAAGCTTTGGGTGGGCTGGCTGTGGATTCCTCTGCCTCTGGGCTGCTCAGACCCACTGCCTTGTGGAGTTAACCCCGCCGTGTCTGTCTGTCCTGCCCGTCCTGCCCTTCCACCAGCTTGGCAGCAATGTCCCCAGGGAACGGCTGCCCAAATCATCAGGTGAATCACCCCAACCCCATCCTCAGGACGTCCCAAGAGGTTTTGGCTGTGCCGGAGCTGCTGGAGGCAGAGCCCGGTGGCTACAGCCTGTGGAGCTGCTGGGGAAGGGAAAAAAGCGTCTTTTAATTAAAAGCTATTAGTCATTCTGCTCCGTTCTGGCTGGGGTGACATGGAAGATGACGATAAAAGCATCCCTGGCACTTTGCTGTCCTCCACCATGAAGATCTGACAGCACCTTCTCCAGGTGTCACCTGAAGCTTTGCCATCGCAGGGTTTTACTGTCCCAGGGGATTCCCCCAGTAGGACAACCCAAAATCCCTTTGGCAGCCGCGGATGCTCAGGTATAGTGGCCAAGACTTCACCTGGCACCAGCAAGATGCCTGCACTGGTGAGGACCTAAACGCAACCTGCCTTGACCCCTCCAAACATCACATCTCCATCATCACGGCACGGAGCAGACCCTGCCTTGACCTTCCCACCTTCACCACCTCACTGGAGCTTCTGCTCTCTTGCCAAGGATGTTTCAAGGGGGTCTTGAAGCCCAGCGGTGTCTGAGCATGGGGAGGGTTGTCTTGACCCCAGACCTTGACCTTGACCCTGAGAGGGGAGAGACCACACATGAGGCCCTTGTGTGCACAGCGGCCGTGGGGTGTCTGTGCGGCCGTGTGAGCAGAAATGGGATGCAACCTGGCAGACAAGGAGCTAGCCCAGGGAAGATGGGAACGCATTCCCAGGGACGAGCTCTGGCAGTGCCGGCAAAGGAGCAAGGTGTGATTTGATGCATTTGCACCCCAACCGACGCTGTGGCAGCTGGGCCAGCACAGGGAGTGGGGATGCTGGGGCCTCCTCTCCGCCGCGGACATTCCTCTGCCTTCCTCTGTGCTGCAGGAAATCTGCGCTTCCTCCCTCCCCAGCGCTGCTCCCCCCTCAATCACTACCAGATGTGGGTCCCACGCGCTTCTCATTAGCCCGGCAGGCTCCGGGCACTGGTGGGCTGGGGCCGGGGAAAGCTGGGCTGTGGTGGGGCTCGTGCTGGTGGGCATGCCACAGTGGATGGAGCTGGAGCTGGGACCTGCACCCGTGCCGGGGGGACAGAGGGACCAGGGGCTCTGGGCTGCGGGAAGAAGCTCAGCGAGCTGATCTGCAGCTTCATTGCCCATTGGAGACAATCTCCAGCTGGGTCTGGGAGCGTGGGGGGGAGGCAGGTGGGTGGCATGGATGGGCTGTGGGGCTGGAGGGCATGGGTGACCCGGGAGTGTCCCATGCTCCGTATGCCTCAGACAGTCCAGGCAGGGAGCATGTCATGATGTGTTGGAATGTGCACGAGGCTCCTGGGGTGTGGGCTTAGGTTGAGGTGAGGGAGTCCCAGTCCAGGTGATGGTGTCTGCGGTGGTGCCACAAGCATCTCAGGTGGTACAGTGTAGGTGGAGGAGGCATGGGCCCTTCCTGTGCTTCCCAGCACCTGCTAGCACCCAGGAGGAGATCACAGCAGCAAGACCCAGAGCAGAAACAAGACTGCTGCTGGCTTGTGATGTCCAGGAAGAGCCTTAACCTGGCCTGGATTGAGCTATGGAGGGACAAACAGAGTGAGAAAAATAATTCTGTCCTTCCTCCTGCCCTGCCACCTACACCACGGAGCTCATCCAGGCAAGAGGGCCTGGGGAAGAGCCCAACAGGACTTGCACATGGTCCCAACGCAGCTGGCCCATGCGCTGGGCAGGAGGAGGCCACATTCGGGTGCTCCTGGACACTGGGGCTCTGTATCAGGAGAGCAGGATGCTCCTTGCCTTGGCACAGAGGGAGCTGGGGCTGATCCTGGCCCATTGCTTCTTCTCGAGCCCCCAGACCAGCTGCGGGGCTTTTCCTCACTCTGCTGATGCAGAGGTGTGTGGTGAGAAGCAGGGGGACAAGCACGTGCTGTGGGATGGAGCCCGTGCCCTGGCATGGGACATGCAGGGATATCCAGAGGCCCAAAGGACTCAGTTTCCCACCAGAGCCTTGCTCTGGGTGAAGGGCTGCCTTTTGGGGTTCAGCCTTCTTGCACTCACTGCAGGGAAAATACCTCCCAGGATGGAGAGATTTGCAAAGGTCTCCACTGCCTGCCTAGAGAAGGGAAGCCTGGATGTTACCTTCCCCCAAGGGCACCTTTGCATGCTCAGAGATGCTGGAAACCAGCATTTTTATGGCTTTGGTGGACCCCATGTCGAGCAGAGGTGGCATCAGGAGCCGGGAGCCCATGTGCACAGAGCAGCACAGCTCGCTTCTGCAACCAGAACACATTGCAATGAGGAACAATCCTCCAGAGAAACCCGGGTGCAAACCCATCCGTGGGAGACTCTGCCTGAGCCTGGTGTCCCCGTGGGAGAGCAGCCATGTCACCATGGCTCTGAGTCGCTGGTCTGGGGCCGGGAGCTCCCCCGCGGCTGCTCGGCCTTTGGTGAGCGTGGGTTCACCAGGCAGGCAGCTGCCAGCACGAGAGGCTGAGGCACCATGACTTTTGCACTGAACGTGGCTTTATGGCTTTTACTGGGGGGCCGGGGACAAGGCGGCATCACCGGGGGCTCGAGTCGGGAGCTGGCGACCTTGGTTAGTCCCTGTTTGGTACTCGAGTTGGGGATGGAGCCGGGGTGCTCCCCCGACAGCAACTGCAGGGCCAGGTCTCAGGGTGGCTCCTCTCCTCAGGGCGGGATTCTGCTCTCCTTGCCCAGCTTGGTTTGGATGGTTTGCCCAGGTCTTCTCCTTGGGCTTTCTAAGAGCTGCACCAGCCCCGGGCACCCCTGGGGAAGGGGCTGCAGCCCCAGCCCTCAACTCCATCCTGCACTGCATGTGGGACCACCACCATAGTGGCTTTGCTGCCCTTCTCCAGTCTCCTCTCCTCCTTTTTTGGGTCACTTTAACCTTGTGTCTGGCCTGAGCCTCATCCCCTGGGTGAACAGAGCATGTGGCCAGGACCACCAGAGCCTCATGGCGTCGGGCTCACAGGATTTATTCCAATTTAAACACTGTGGAGTAAAAGTGTTTCCCCTGCTCTGGCCTCTGGAACTGAATATCTGAACGGGAATTTCACCCCTGAGCTGCAGCTAAAATAAGATCTGGATTGAGGTGGTTGCTGGCTCTCAGTGGTGCCGGGTGGAACCTCCGTGCTCCCTTCCCGGCTGGCTGGGATGTACCCAGCGGAGCAAGGGCTACCGAGCTGGAAAAGCTGTGTTTGACCTGCCAGGAGAAGCACATATGGCTGGAAGCATGTCAGAAAACATGGCTGGGCTTCTGCTGCCGGGGCTGAGCATCCACAGGCACCGGCAGGAGATGTGCACACGCGTGTCCTGACAGTACGTCCTTCCTCCGGAGGAGACGCGGGTGCTCAGCCAGGATGAATTTATGTTAGTTGTGGCTCAGCAGCCCAGGAGCTCCTTGTGTCTCCACTCCCTGCAGATGGTTGTCGGAAGGTCTGTCTGATGTGGTGGGACAGGCCTATACCACCCCATGGACAGCCTGGTCCTGCCTGTGTGGCCCTGCCCGGAGAGCCTGGGCTTGATCTGGGCAAGGAACAGGAGCTGTTTCCCCTGCATGCTACTGGAGGGGGTCCCAGCTGGCTGGTGGGGAGTCACTGCATGGTGAGACCTTCTGAGCTGGGAGGGAGATGGGGTGAAAGGAATAAGTGTGTGGGCTTGGAGGGGAGTTATGCAGGGGCAATGAGCTGCAGGGCATCAAAGAGTGCAAAGGATGTAAGGGACGCAAAGCAGGTAAGGGATGTGGGGGTTGCAGCGGGATCGTGGAATCATGGAATGGTTTGGGTTGGAAGGGACCTCAAAGATCATCTCGTTCCAATCCCCCTGCCATGGCAGGGACACCTCCCACTAGGACCAGGTTGCTCAAAGCCCCGTCCAACCTGGCCTTGAATACATCCAGTGTTGGGGTATCTACAGCCTCCCCTGGGCAACCTGTACCAGTGTCTCACCACCCTCACAGTGAAGAATTTCCTCCTAATTTCCAGTCTAACTCTACCCTCTTCCAGTTTGAACCCAGTCCCCTAGTCCTATCACTACAAACCCTAGTAAAATGTCCCTCCCTGGCTTTCTTGTAGGCCCCCTTCAGATACTGGAAGGCTGCAATAAGGTCTCCCTGGAGCCTTCTCTTCTCCAGGCTGAACAAGCCCAACTCTCTCAGCCTGTCCTCATAGCAGAGATGTTCCAGCCCTTGGATCATCTTTGTAGCCCTCCTCAGACCTCGTTCCAACAGGTCCATGTCCTTCTTGTGTTGGGGGCTCCAGAGTTGGACAGTACTCCACGTGGGGTCTCACAAGAGCAGAGTAGAGGGGGAGAATCATCTCCTTCAATCTACTGCCCACACTGCTTTGGATGCAGCCGTGGGATGCAGTGGAATGCAGCGGGATGCAGCAGGATGCAGCCAGCTCCTTCCATCCCTTGGCCTGGGGCTACCCATTTTCTGGCTCCTCTATTCCCGCAGCGTGACTCTTGAGCAGGGGCAGTGACCCAACCTTGTGGGTCCTGTCTTCTGGCCTAGCGCTACTCCAGGGGGTCCATGTTGCTGTGCCCCTGCAGCCACCACACTAGCAGGGCCCAGCTTCAGGCCACACTTATGGTGTGCTGGAGAGGGCCTGACCACAGGACCAGTCCATCCCTTGGGGCTCTTGCTGGGCTGGGCTGGATGAGGATGCTGGACACTGGGGATGCTGGATACTGGTCTCTGCTGCCAGGTAAGCAGAGGGGACCTGTCTCCCCACCCTGCCTGTACCTGCTGCAAGGTCACCCATCTCCCCACTGCATCCTGCTCAGGACCAGGCTGAGCACCCAAGAGCAAGACCAGGTGATGCCCGGCACGTCGCCTGCCTGCCAGGAGCCCGGGCCATGGAGAGACGGCACCTGGCTACAGAAGAAATACATTTTTATTAGGAAAGCGCTCTGCAGAGGTGCCAGGCTCTGTCGTACCGAACTGACCCCTCCAACTCCGCTGGATGGGACGCAGGGACCCGAAAGGCGTCCAGATCCGGCCATAAATAGTGCTTTACTCCTGGCCAGAAGCAGCCCCAGGGGCGGAGGGGAGGGTGGCATCGGTCGAAACCAGCTCGACCCCACGTCGGGCACAGCGGGGTGGGGGGTCCATGCCTGGAGCCCGGGGTGGCAGGGCGTGGGGTGTGCTGCTGGCTCTGGCCATGGGGCACGTCCCTGGGGATGCCCTGGGTGCCGAGCAGCAGCACCCCTGCTCCCCTACGCCGCAAGCCCAACCGACTGAGAGTGGGGCACAGGAAGAGAGCGGCTCCATTACTGCAGAATATACCGTGGGTACGTCTAGTACAACAAGCGCGGCTTATGCGGTTGATAATACTGCTACAAAAAAGTCGGGGGGGATATGCCAAGCATAGACCCTCCCCACCCCGGGCTGGCGACTGGGCCAGGTCCCTGCGGCACTGCCCTGCACGGGGAGGGCGAGCGGGCAGAGCTGGGCAGGGAGCCGGGGGACAGGTCCTGGGGCAGGGGACACTAAAGGAGAAAGGGGGATGAGAGAGAGGGGAAAATGGAGGCACAAGGCTCTTCCAGTGTCCCCTGCCCAGGCCAGGCTCACACGGCCAGCGGCCGTGCCGGCAAACGTCCTTCCTCCCAGTGCACGGCCGGTGCGGGGCTGGTGCCCAGCTCCCAGTCACTGCACGGCCTGAGCGGGCACGGTGGCTGCTCTGGGTGGCTCCAGGCTGGCTTCTCGGCTCTTCTTCCTGGGAGGCTTTTTAATGGGGGTTTTCTTGGCTGCTTGCTCGCCCGGGAGAGCCTGGTCCTGGCCGCTGCCGGTGCTTGGCTTCTCCACCCGCTTGGGCTCCCCGGCTGCCGGCTCGGCCGCCCCAGGGATCAGTTTTTGCAGGTGGGGAGAGGTGGGCAGCAAGGGCTTGCTGGTCTTCTGGCCGCCGGCGGCCGCCGAGCGCTTGGCTTTTTGTGGCGGGGTGGGCTTCTCCCGTTGGGCACCCACCCCGTTTGCCCGGCTGCCTCCATCGCCCTTGTTGAGGCTCTGAGTCTTTTCCTTCAGCTGGGCGGCCAGCTCGGAGGCCAGCTGGGGATGGAGGGGCTCGGAGCGGGCTTTGCCGGCGCCAGGGCTGAGAGGAGCATCCCTGTTGTCCCCGACCCGCCGCTCTGGCTGGAAGGCACCCATCTTTCGGAAGGCATTCTGCACCGCCCCGTTGATGCTCTCCATCGGCTCCGAGCTGGCTTTGCTCCTCTGCTTGGGCTTGGAGGGCGACTGGGGCTCCCCGGCGAGGCCGGCTTTGCCTTCGGGGACGCCAGGCTCCTTTGGTTGCTTCTGCGCTTTCTCCTTGCCCCGCGCGCCGCCCTTCTCCTCCGCCCTGCCCTGCACACCAGCCGACGTCTCGCTTGGGCTCCTCTTCCTCTTGGCCAAGCCCTGGCCCTGCTCGGGGCTGCTGGGCTGGACAGCCGCTCGCTCTGGGGACCGGCTAGGCGCTGGCAGCGAGTTGGACTGGCTGGAGTTGTACCTGCCATGGATCCAGGAGACTTTGGGCTTTGTGGCCGGGTCTGGGGGACGGGGCTTGGTCCTTTCTGGGGATGGTGGCTTCCCGGGGCTTCGGGGCTCTGCGGTGGCATCCTCCTCCTCCTTGGACTGCTTGGAGAGACGGGCGACCCGGGCGTAGAGTGCAGCACCGGCCGAGCCCGAGCCGCAGGAGGAGCGCTCACTGTCCGAGGACTTGAGCAGGGGTGTTTCGCTGCTGTCGGCCGGGAAGGCTCTGACAGAGCCCGTCTCCTTCAGGAAGGTGTATTCGCCCGCTTCCTCCCCGCTGGCCGGGGCCACCAGCTTGTCCCCGGGGCTGGCGGCTGTCCCCCTGTCCCTGCTGTCGCCCACGCTCTCTGTGGGAAGAGAGCACGGGGAAGGTCAGGCAGGAATGTGCCCAGCGAGGGGAAGGACCAAGATGCTCCCACAGCACAGTGGGATGTCATCCCACCCGGTTCCTCTCTGCACCTCCAAGTGTCCCCAGGTCCCCCCATTCCCTCCTCCCAGTCAGGGACCCCAGCACCAGAAGGGTCTCAAAAGAACCTTGGAGCAGCAAACACTGGAGGAGGAAGCTCTGAAATGGAGTGGGAGGCAGCAGCAGAACCTGCGTCCTGTCCCAGGGCATGAGGAGCCAGGGTGACACGGTCCCCACCGTGCAAGGGTGACACTTCCCCACCCCGCAAGGAGATGATGGCTCCTGGGGAAGTGTCCCGTCCCCTGCTCACCTTCGTGGGGGACGCAGTACACCGGCCCCTCGTCCGTGGTGTCGAAGGAGGAGAAGGAGCCGCGGGACGACCAGGATGGTGAAGGCTGCTCCACCACGGAGGGCGGCTCAATGAAGCTGCAGTTCAGGGTGTTCTCCAGGTCGTGGTGGGCCACTGTGAGGGCAAGGAACTGCTGTTAGTGCCCATCCTGCCAGACGTCCCAAGCCCCCCACCCCAGCCAGGAGGGTGGGATGCTGCACAGCTCCCCCCGCCCAGCTTGACGGTGGGTGCTGGAGACAAGGGACAGCATCCCAGACATGGGGACAGCTCTTGCTGTGCATCCCCACCAGGTCCCCCAGTCACCAACCAGCAATGGTGGTGACCAGCATCCCCCACGCCTGGGGACAAGTAGGTGTGGGCAGCAGAGTCTGTGCAAGCCTCACACCACCCATCTATCCCCCCCTCCATGGCACATCTCCAGCTGCCCAAAGAGAGGACACACGTGGCAGAGGGACAAGCCACCCAAACCCCTGGGTCCCACAGGGATTTGGAGAACATCCTGGTGGTCACCCATGAACTGCCAACCCAGCACAGCCACTCCACAAAGTCCTGGCACTATGACCAGCCCCTTCCTGGGGAAAGAAGTGAGCTGCCAGCTTTAATTGCACTAATTTCCACATCAGCATCACCATTTGCCTTTTCCTTCTGAGAAAGAAGGATGGTAAAGAGATGCCTGTGACTGGGGGACACACATCACCGTCTGCTCCCAATTCTGCCATTTTTCAATCCCTTTGCTGGCTTCTCCCATCCGGGAGCTTAGGAGGAGCAGCCCCCTTGCCCTGGGGGCAAAGCTGAGCAGAAGAGAAAAACCACTAGAGAGGAAAAACTTGCGGTTAAAAATATTTTCGGTTTCCAACGGTTAAAAAAAATACCCCTAAAACTGAGCAGTGACGGTTGTCTGGACTGGGAGAGATCATTTTTTGGGCTTTTTGCTGAGTAACTTCATGTCCCAGCCCACCCCTTGGGGCTTCCCAGGTGCCCACAGCTTCAGCTGTACCTCAGGGTACCCCCTCCACCCAGCTGGGAGGAGGGGACAGACACTCTCAGAACGCTCGGCAGCACCAGATACTCGTCCCCAGCCCCTGCCTGGTGGCTTTTGTCCCCTGGGATGGGGACAAGCTGCCTCCAAGCCCAGGCGGAGCCTTGCTCTGCAGCAAGGGCTGCAAAACCCCAGCGCACAGGGAGGCCCCCCCGGCACCACGGCTGCACATTGATATTTCTGCCTGTACATCCCAACCATCTAAGTCACACTGTGATTTCCTGCTCAGACTGCTTGATTCTTGCTCCATCTCCCTGTTCTACAATAAAATATCTCTAGGTGTTCTTGGGATGCCCACCGCAACATTTATTCTTTATTAGGGAATCTGGCTTCAGAGATGTGGGGCTGTTAAAACGACGACAGCGATGCTCGCTCAGCTTCTCGGAGAAAGGAAAGAAAAAAAAAAAATCAAAAAGCAGCGATATTTAAAGAGCAAACGGCCCAGAGAGGGGGAAGCAGCAGTTCCAAGATGGCTTTCCTTGTAATAAAAACCAAAAAGGGAAAATTAAAAACAGCTGACTGGAACCGGATGAAGGGAGATGCTTCCTGGGAGGAGGCGTGAGGAGCGGCTGGGGTGCCTGGGCCATCCCTGGGACCCAAATGAGACCCAGAGGATAAAAAGAGGATGTGCAGTGCACCCAGAGCCAGCCCTGGGGGCTCCAGTGTGGTCCCCTGGGATTTATCTTCCCTGGCCATTTATCATGGGCTGGAAGAAATGTGGATGGTTTCTGCAGGTCCCTTCTGTCCCTGCTCCCTGAAATCTCCTGGGGCTGCAGCATCAGGCTGCCAGCCCCAGCCCTGCCTGCACAGCAGCCGATCGGTCCCAAGACTGGGACAACAAGGTGAGAAGTTGCAGAAGGGCTGTGGGAGGGTGGTCCTAGAGCCCCCTGGCCACCCTCTCCTGCTCATCCTGCTCATCCCAAGTTCCCCAAGGTCAGCATTGCCCTCGGGGCTGTTTGAGCTTCGTTGCTGGGAGAGGAGATGTGGTGGTGGGGTGCGGGAGTGGGCACCACGTGGGCAGAGCTCAGGTTAGCCCTGGCATCCATGGGACAACACGCAACCAGGACCCACGCTGGTACCACTGGCGTCCCAAGGAACAAATCCTGTGAAATCCACGCACACAGGGATGCCCAAAGCTTGGCACCATGGCTGCTGGTGTTGGCCCAGGATGTGGCTGTACAGGCTGCCAGCGCGGGTGCCATCCCCAGGGAGATGCTGCGGATTTGAAGCTGGTGCCAAGGCTGGGGAGCAGCTTTCAAGGGGGGCACCTGGAGTTCCAGGCACGCAAGGAGCTTTGGTGGGGTTTCAAGGCCTGCTGTCCCACCTGGGAAAGTTCTACCATGCATGGACTTGTGCTCGTCACCGGTGACCATGAACATGCTTGAGCCCAGAGGGGAAATCCCACCTGGTCCCAGCAAATGTGTGGCCGTTCTGGTGGCTCTGCAAGGATGCGAGCAGATCCAGAGCGACAATCTACGACGCATCCTTGGCTTCAGCCAGCACTGGTACTACTGTGACATCCCCACAGGGTCCTGAGCACCTCCAGCGCTGACCTGGCACTTGGCACAGGGCATTTCAGCACCCCCTGGACCCTCCTGCCAGGGCAGGACCAATGCGGAGAACAGGCAGCCTCTGCCTCCGGGTACTGGCCACTGTGGCTTCCAGATGGAGCCAGGAGCTGACATGGCACCGCCTCACCAGGCATCACAGGGATGCAGGCACCCCAGGGGCTCTCCCTCGCCCAGGGGTCCTCAGACCAGCACGGGGGCTGGCACCGGCGGGACTGGGAGCTGCCGAAACACAGACTGGCTCCCCCACGCAGGATAACACGACGAACACAAGGTGAGCCCTGACCAAAACCTTTCCCTCCGGTGAAACAACAACCCCAGCCCCACAATCAGGCTCCGGAAGCAGCCCCAGCGCTGCCAGGACCCAAGCCCATCCTGAGCATCCCTCCGGCACCGGCGCCACGTCCTCAGCTCTTCCCGAGGCCGCTGCCACCGCTTACCCAGAGCAGTTGGGTGGATGCCAGCTGAGCTCCCCTTGCCGCCCTCACCACACACAGGCATCCTCTGTCCTCCCCGAGCCCTGCCCAGCCCCTTCCACAAACACGGCCTCTGTTATCCTCTGTTATCCTTGCAGCAGGAATGTTTCTCTGGCCCCAGCACCCCCGCTTTGATGCCGGAGCTGGGGCACGGTGTGCCGGGATGGGGGCCACCTCCACGTCCCAGCTGGGATGGGGGATTTGGCTTCATGCCAAGCTGCTGTGTGCCGGGATATGGCTGCTCAGGACAGGCCACCAGCGTTTGGACCCCTCGGGAGGTGCTGAGCTCGAGAAGGGGGCACGGGGCTGAGCCCCAGGCCAGTGCAGGGTGGGGAGGGCTGCCTTTGCCCCCCTGCTTTATTCAATAAGGTCCAGTCCAAGGCGGCACATCCCCAGCTCCTCGTGCCAGGATGAGCGCAGGGAGGGTTTGGAGTGTAGGGGGACTGTCACCCAGCTGCCTGGATGCAGAGGGTTCTCTGGAGCCCCGAAAGCTCTCGGTCAGGGGCTTTGCCAGGTGTGAGCATCCCTCGCAAGCCCAGTCTGTGCCTGGGCAGCGTGGGGAGCTCTCCCAAAATCTCTGTCTCTGTGCCGAGCAGCACGGGGGGCTCCGGCCCCAGCTTGGATGCTCTGGCTCCACACGAAGCTGGGGCAGGGCTAGGTCAGGATGAGACCAAAAGGGCAAATGAGGCGTTTTGTCGCCATGACAGGGACCGCTCCTCTACCTGGGGAATCTAAAAACCTCCCAGAACATCTCAGCAGAGCTCCAGGCACCCATTCTCACAAAGTAAAACTACGTGCTGAGATCCAGAAGCTGCAGATTGAGAAAGGGCTGAGCCCTGGCGAGCCAGGCAGCTCGCACCAAGCATCGCGACGGTCCCGGGAACCTGCGTGTCCCTGTCACTGCTCTGCTGTGCTCACCACTCTGTGTTTGGGGCTGGAAAGAATGCTTGGAGTCCCGTGCCCTCCCCTACCAGGAGTAAAGCCCCTGGGGTTTGGCTCCCTGTGCCTCCCCACACCCCAGCACCTTACCCACGACCTTGGGTAACTTCTGACGGCGCAGGGGGATGCGCGGGAGCTTCATGCCAATCCGACTGAAACGCCCGCACAAGCGTCTCGGTGGCTTCTTGTCTGCTGTCGGGTCCTGGCTGGAGCTGCAAGAGAAGGTGACAGTCTCATCAGGGTGGCACCACAGTGGGGACAGCCTTCAAGGGCCAACGGAGAGAGTCCAGGACCCTTCAAGGGCTGACGGAAAGTCAGGAGCTCAGGGATGCTACAAACTCAAAGGAGTTTTGGGAAAGATAATGGGGCAGATCAAAGCAGGGGGCTGCACAGGGGGTTGGAGACCCTCTAGGGATGCTGCCAGCCCCGGACACCAGCTCACACTGAGCCAGGAGGCAGAGCGGTGACAGGGAATAGCTGCAAGGCCAGATCTGGCCATGGCCATTGGCAGCCTGGCCCCCAAACCCCTGCAACACCCAGCCAGGACCCTGCACCTTTAAAAAAAGTAAAACTCTTCCCAACCCCAAAACAAACACGCGGCTTCTCTTTATTTGCTCTCTGGTTTTGAAGCCTGCCGGGGCTGAGGTTTGAAGCAATTATCTGCAGCCGCAGGAGTGAGCAGCTCCGTGGGTTGATGCCAGGCAACCTGCGACATGCCCACCGCTGCTGTGGTCCCTTGGGATGCTCCGGCAAGGAGCCACAGCTGAGACAGCACCGCAGCTGACCCAGTTGTCTGGGGACACTGCGGGGATCCCAGCACTCCGGGACAGAGGGAATGATCTGGGGCCTTTTTCCCTCTCCCTGTGTGATACTTCACCATCTCTTTGCGCTTTTATCTGTGGGATCCTCACGCGCAGCCCCCAGGCTCTCTGTGCCACATGTGCTGGGCTGGGATTAAGCTGGCAGGGCTGCAAGGGGACGCTTCCAGAAAATTCCCACGCAGCGGCCGGCAGCACTAGGCGAGGCATTCCCTGGAGCTCCCACAGCCCGCTCACCCCTCGCTGAGCAGCACAAACCTTCCCCCCTGCCATGGGGCTGTCCCCAGCCCTGTCCCCGTGGCCAGACATCACCTGGTGCTGCTGCAGCCCATCACCCCCCTGGCATCACCCCATGGCCCAGGGGTTTGGGCCACGTCTCAATGCCCTCGCTGTATTTTAGTGTGCCCGTTGCAGATCGGCTCCAGCTCCTCCGGAGACTGGAGGACACCTGGTGGATCTCCATGAAGTGATGGTCCATGGGAGGGAAACCAAGTCAGGAACTGGGGGAAGGGGGTTCCCAAGCAGGGCTCACCCTCAGCCCTTGGGATGCAGTGGGACCTGCTCAGACCCCAGGGACCTGCGGGGCACACGGTGACGGGTGGGCAGCGCTGCTCTGCCTCAGTTTCCTGCAGCGCTGTCCCAGGGCAGTCCCTGCACCCCCACACTGGTCCCAGCTTTGCACTGGCCACCAACATCCCCAGCTGTCTCCAGCCCCGCAGGGCCCCGCGCTGCTTCGGCATTGCGGCTGAGCCCAGCAAGAGCCCACCCGGCCCTGGCACCCACCCGCGGCCTTCGTCCTTCTTGCGGCAGACGCAGCAGCAGCAGAGCAGGGAGAGCAGGAGGATGAGCAGCAGCGCCAGGAGGGCTCCGGCCCCGATCACCCCCATCCGCTGGTTGGCCTCTGCAAGATGAAGTGGGACACGTGAGCCCCGGTGCTGGTTGGTGCTGGTGAGCCCTAGTGAGCCCTGGTGCCAGTGAGAACCGGTGAGCCCTGGTGAGCCCCGGTGCCGGTGAGCCCTGGTGCCAGCCCCGTGGCAGAGCCCAGCAGCCTGCGCGGTGCCTGCCGGCACTCACCCATGTGGCAGGCGCCCGTCAGCGGGTCACAGGCACCGTCGTGGCAGCTGCAGAACTCGGCACAGTTGGCTCCGTAGCGGCCGGGTGGGCAAGTCAGGTTACAGCTGGAGGGAAGGAAGGGGTTGGGTGAGAGCCGTCATCGCCCTGGCTGCTGTGTCTCCCCAAACCCTCCCGTGCTCCAGGGAAAAGAGGGGGACACTTCTCCAGGCTGCTCCAGCACCCTGGGGGACTCCCTAATCCCCAGGGAGCAGGAGCCCATCACCCAACCAGCAGCTTTGCCCACCCAGCAGCTCAGCAGGTTTGGCCCAGCTGGAGCTCAGATGCTCTCACTTCTCTCCCTGCAGGGCTTTGCAATTAGGCACAGCAATTACAAAAGGTCGTTAACCCAGAAGTCACGTCTAAAGACCCTCCAGTGTCACACGCAGGATTTCCAGCTCAGCTTGGCAGTGACATGGCCATGGCACCCTCGGGCCCTGCCACGCTGAGCTGGGCAAAGTCACGGTGGGGTCACGAGCTGAGAGAGTGACCCAATTGATTGATTTATTTTTTTCTTTTTGACCTCCAAGAAGAAAAAAACTACCGGGCAGCCCCAAGGCACCCACTCCGTCAGACTGGACCCTCCTGGTTTGGCTAAGCCCAGCGCCAAATCCCCACTGCTGGTACAGTGACCTCCCTGGCAGCGTCACCAAGGCGATGGGGACACATGTGAACAGGCACCGACCCATGAGCATCAAGGGCTTGAGCACAGAAAATCTCTGTCAGGCACATGCCAAAGCAACTGAAGCTTTGGTGGTGGGACCAACTGAAGCTTTTGGTGGTGGGACCAACATGAACGTCCACGTTGGTGGTGGGACAGGCGCCACAGTGCAGGCCCTGGATGGATTTGGGGGATGCCGGCTGCACTGCTGGGCATCAAACCCTCCAGCAGCTGCTCGCTGGCAGCAGCATCCTGGCTGGAGCGGCTGCAGCCGTGAGGAGCCAGCGGGCCCCAGCCCAAACCTGCTCCCCGGGGATGGCGGCTGCCCCTAGCCCTCGGCGCCATGCCCAGAAGCGGCTCAGCCCATTTCATGCTCTGATGACTTGCAAAGTGCCGCCTGGGCCGAGCCTCGTGCCCAACAGACGTCGTGTGCCCGTCGGGATGGGCACCAAGCCCCCGCGGCCACTCCACATGGCTGCGCCGGGCAGCAAACGCAGCAGGGACGGGAGCTGGGATATTCTCCTGGAAATCCAAACTTCCTCACCCCGCTGCTTGGACCCACATTTCTGCCTCACGCTGAGATTTCAGGAGGGCAGAGAAGGGTGGGGTTTTTTTCCAAGAGGGTCTTGACACCTCTGGGAATGCTGAGGAGGAGAGGGAGAGAGCCCCACTTTGTGCACACCACAGATACTTTACCAGCCTTTCTTTTCTCTGCTCCGTAGAGCTGAGAGGACACCCCTGCATGGTGAGGACACTGCTTCTGCCTGCCTTCCAGAAACCAGCCCCTTTTCAGCAAAATTACACACTGCTGATAAAACCACCAGTTTGCACACAGGCGCAGGGATCCGCCTGGACACCGGGAAAGTCCCCAAGCCCGCCTGGTGTGCACCACCCGGCACGGCTCAGCCCGCTGTTACAGGGGGTTCCCCATGCTCCCGGTGCTGTGCCAGGGTCTCAGAAGAGATTAATTCACGTGCTGCCCTCTGGCACTGTGCCAAAAGTGCCACCACACACCCCGGTGAGCTCCAGGACCCCCTTACTTTTGCTACTGAAGGTGACATGGCCAGGCTGGGCATCCTGAACTGGTGCTGGTGCCCAGCTGCCTCTTCTGGCAGTGAAGCCCCCGGAGAACCCACCCAAAACGCAACCGGTCCCAGTTTCTATTGCCCCGAGCAAAACGGGCAGGATGCCAGCTCCGAATCCCCGTCACTTCCGTCACCCTGGCAGTTCATCGCTGGGAATATCTGAGCAGGCAGGACCTGGGGGGTGCTGTTTGATGCCCCAGCCGCGTGGGAAACACTTTTCCTCACCTTTTCAAACAGCATTTCGTCCCACACTGGAAAAAAACACCAGGGGATGTGAGCTGGATGTCAGTGTTCCTTGTGCCCCTTCCCTGGGCAGGGGGAAAGGGGAAGACTGGGGACCGGGTGAGGAAGACCCCAGCCAGAGCTTCGGCTTGCAGCAGGAGCACCCCGCGGATGCCATGCCTGTGAGGCTATCCGCTATTCTGGGATGTGGTTTTCTCTCTCTCTTCGGCTAGAAATTCCACCTTGGACTTAGGAAAACCCCAGCAAACCACGGTTTTGTTGACGGCGCTTCTTTTTGCCAAACAGGCATTTCCTACAGCAAAATCCCTCCCTCGCAGCCACTACCTTGCTGCTAAGGGCTCCGTGAGCGTGTCCTTTCCCCTCTGCCCCCAAAATCACTCTGGTTCTTGCCTGCAGAAACCTCCCAGCTGGGAGCTGTACAGGACCCCAGGGGGGCAGGAGGTGCCCGGGTATCCCTCGTGCCCCACGGTACACCCCGAAGCGTGGCTCACTTACTAGGTGCCGTGGGAGCCAGGGTGGCAGAGGCACTGGCCAGTCTCGAAGTGGCACTGGCCATTGACACAGTCGCTGCAGACAAAGGCACAGTTCTCCCCATACGTCCCGTTCCGGCACTTGGTTTCACACCTGGGGAGGGATAAGGTCAGGCGGCTGGAGCACCCCTGGCTCCTGGGCACCTCCAGCACCCCCCGGCACGCATGGATATGCGGCTGCGTGTTGTTTGGGTGCTGCAAAGCCCCAGAACCAAGCCTGGGCACAAGGGGCTGTGGGAAAGCACCCCAGCTTGGGAGCTGAGCACCCGGCCTTACCCAGGCTCACAGGCTCCCTCTGACCCCACGGCTGTGGCAGAAGGCTCAGCCCTTGCCCTCCCCTGCTGCCCACAGAAACCCACAGCCACGCTGGACCGTGGGAGGCTGGGCATCGCTGTGCCAGGCATCGCTGCGCCAGGGCCCAGCTCCACACGCGGCCACTCACCGGTCGCCGATCCAGCCTGGGTTGCAATGGGAGCACTTGCCGTTGATGTGGTTGCAAGTGTGACCATCCTTGCAGGGGGGACAGAGCTTCTCGCAGCCCTCTCCGTAGAATCCGGGCGTGCAGGGCTGGTCGCACTTGGTGCCGTTCCAGCCCGCCTCGCAGGTCAGGCAGCGCCCATCTGCCACCGTGCAGGGCTGCAGGCTCTTGCACTGCCCGCACCTGCAACAGCCGAGGGGAGCCTGTCACCCGCTGCAGCACCCCTCAGACCTCCTGCCGAGCCCACGGTGCCGGTTCAGGCCCCACAGCATCCGGCCACTCACCGCCTCCTGCAGCCTTGGCCGTAGAAGCCTGCTGGGCACGGCTCGCGGCAGTACTTGCCCCGGTAGCCCGGCTCGCACGTGCAGGTCCCGTCCACCTGGTTGCACTTGCCCTTGTAGCACTGGCAGTAGCGATCACAGCGGGGCCCGAACGTCCGCTCCCGGCACTGGCAGCGCCCCGTGAACTGCTCGCAGGGCGAGTTGTTGCAGGAGCACTGGTTGTTGCAGCCGCGGCCCCACCAGCCGGGCTGGCACAGGCAGTTGCCCGTCTGCTGGTCGCACTGGGAGTTGTGGCTGCAATAGCAGGAGCTGGAGCACTGGGGTCCCCACCAGTTGGGCTCGCAGGTGCACTTGCCTGTCTTCTGGTCGCATTTGCCGTGCTTGCAGAGGCAGACGTTCTCACACTTGGGACCCCAGCGGTTGGGGTTGCAGGTGCACTGGCCCGTCACGTCCTCGCACTGCCCGTTGGGGTGGCAGCTGCACATCTCCTTGCAGTCGGGACCCCAGAACTGCCGCGGGCACTCTGTGGGCAGAGCTGTCAGCCCCGGCACTGCCCATGGGACAACCCCACCACTGGTCACCAGTGGAGACTCCCAGTCCCAATGAGATCTCTTGACCACAGTCCCCTCCCCTCCTCCCCTGATCTCAGAGGAGACCCCCTCCAAAGGGATGACATCCCAGGGACAAAGCCAGAGGGACAGACCAAGAGCATCTGCAGCCCCACCTGTGATACTCTGCTCTGGGAAGTGCCCCTGGGATGAGCTAGCACCCCACGGCCACCCCAGGGACCCCGCCACGGACATGTGGGTGCTGCTGGTACTCACTGGTGTCGCAGTTGGCGCCGAAGTAGCCGTGGCGGCAGCGGCACTCACCGGGCCTGACGCACACCTCATTCTCCTTGCAGGTGAAGTTCCCCTCGCACACGGCTGGACAGACAGACAGACGGCAGGCATGAGGGCCAGGACCACCGGGCTCCTCCCGACTCCTCCAACCCCACCCCAACCCCTGCCCAGCAGGGGACTGGAGGTGCTGCTGAGCCGTGGCATGGGCACCGCCCTGGCAAGCGGCCAGGCAGGCTGGATGGGACCCTCGCCACAAAAATGCCACCAGGCTCCTGCCACCATGCTCAGCTCCAGCCCTGCCACCAACGTCCAGCTGCCCAGCTCAACGGCATGGCTGCCACCAGCCCCGGCCACCCAGCCCAGCCCTGCGGCACCGTCCCTTGCTCAGCTCCACAGCACTGGTCAAGGCAGCTCTGGGGGAGAGGGGGACGTGGGGTGGGGGTGTTGCAGGGCAGTGACAAGCATGGTCCCCCTGTCCCCCTCCCTGCATGGGTCACAGCGGTGTCACTGCCACCCTCACCACCACCGCTCCCGCACGGGCCACCAGCCCCCAAAGGCCACCAGCCCCTCTCCGGCCGAGGGGACCTTGCACTGGGAGGTGGGACAGGCAGCACCGCGGCGCAGGCAGATCCCGCACGGCCCTGGACAAGCTTCCTTAGCCACAGGGAGAAGGAGAGCAGACCATCCACCCCATCCACCTTACCTGCCAGCTCTTAGACCTACGGTGGTGGATACTATAGAAACCCCTAAAACAGAGATTACACAGGTTAGGAGCAGTGAGTCTAATGGTTAGAGCAGGTCGGGGGGGGGCGAGGAGAAGGGGACAGCTCGCTGGTGGCATTATCCTCCCCCCACGGTCTGGGCAGACCCTGTCCTGGTCCCTTCCTGCTGGCACACCCGAGGGACCATGGCCTGCTTCCAGCGTACCCAATGCATGCAGCGAGCGGTTACGAGGGCTCATGCATGGTGGGTTAGTTGGTTACGTTGTCTTCGCCGGCAGCTGCTGACACCCCGGGTCGGTGCGCAGAGCTCCCTGGGCTCTCCTGGAGCAAGGCGAGCCCTGTGGCCAGCCGAGACTGCAGGGAGCAGCCCAGGAACCCCAAAACAGCCACCTGCATGGGGGGACGAGAGCTCCTGGGGCTTCATGCTGAGCATTTGTCCCAGGCTCGCCAGGGCCCCTCGGTAAGAGCTGGAACGCCTGGAGTGGCCCCAGCTGGGCTGCCCTGCCTGCGGGCTCGGTGGCCCCCGCCCGCCCTGGCAGCCTCTCCCCAGTGTGGCCACAACAGAAACGAGCCTGGTCCTGGTGGCTTCTCCTCCACTGGCAGCTCAGGCTTGGCTCCCCACGCTGCTGCAGCACCCCTGGGAAACCTCCAGGTCCCATCCCTGAAGCTGCACCTTCCCTGTCCCCATGCTTCACCCAGGGGGACACCTCGCTGCCCCTTCCTTGTCCCCGTGATTCACCTGGGGGGACACCTCGCTGCCCCCTGGGTCCCAGAGCAGAACCCCAAATCCTTAGACCTGAAGCTGGCTGGCATGGAGAGAAACCCTCTTAGCCTGGGCGTGGGGAGGATGCTCCCTGCGGAGGAGGCACCCCAGGCATCACTGTGGCAGCAGGGGGGACCCCAGGGCTGGGCTCTGTGACCAGCACTCCAACGCTGAGGCTGAGCACCTGTTCCATCCACACGCTGCTAGCTTCAAGCACCTTGGGGAGGCAGGGCAGCCTCTGGCATCTCCAGGGAGCCTCCCTGCAGATCAAGGTCCCCAGGACAGGAGGTCCCTGCCACAGGGCACATCAGGATGGCCCCTGACAGTGGTGGTAAGGCCAGGAGGGCTGAACAAAGGATGGGCAGATGAGCAGTGCCCTACGAAGCAGAAGGCCAGCGCTTACCTATTAAACACTCGCTTCCTTGTTGCCTCCATCCTGGGCAGCACACGAGAACTGAGGAGCTGCAGGGGCAAAAAAAAGCACCACAAACGGTTACGACCCTCAGAAAGTCCTGGTCCTTCCCACAAACCCACTGGGAGCACCAATGCTATGATGGTGAGAGATCCCACTCCTGGTCAGTAGAACCCTGGCCGGGGGCTGCTGCACCCCATGGGGCAAGGAGAGCTCATGGCTCTTTCTCCACCATGCACAGATCTGCTGGAGGGGGGTCCCATGGGCACAAGCTTGAGATGTCCCACCAGCCAGCTGAGGCAATGCCAGGAGCGAGGACAGGACCAGTTCCTCCCATTAATCAGGAGTGATGAAACAACGAAAGTCACATTTGTAACTGGTATTGTAAAAAAAATGTCCCAAAGGCCCCTAAAAGCTGGGAAAAAAAGGGAAGGCTCTGAATGTCGCAGGGGAAAGCCCTCCAGTTGCTCAGCCCTGTCCTGCCAGCACTGGGCAGCGCAGCTCAAGGGACCCCAACCCCAGGTTGGCTGCTCGGTGGCCTGGAGACAGCAGCCCACAGGCAGGCTGGAGCCACCCCACTGGGATGGTTGGAGCACAGCCAGCTCCAGAGGGACATCCCCCACATATAAGCCAGGCGATACCAATGACAGGATGTGTCCCCGAGCCCTGGGGTGTCCTGGAGTGCCACATCTCCAGGAAGCACCACGCATAGTGTCATCAGCCAAAGTGGCTGATGCTTTTTGGCACAAGCTTGACCCTGGTCAACACCAGGATGGGGTCTCAGACGCTCTCAGAGATCCAGCCAGAGCAGCTCTGCTCCCTGCTGGGATGGGACACATGCGGACGAAGTAGGGACACCTCACCCGCACTTCTTCAATGCCCCCCCCCAAGGACTTGCTCAATGACCCTCCCAATGGCTGGGGGCTCATGATGCTGCAATGCAGGCACGGGGAACACGCTCCCCATCCCATGCCACCACAGCAACCATGCACGCAGGGGAACCCTGCTCATCTGTGGTGACCCACTCATCCTTGGGGTGACCTGCATCTCCTGGTCCCCACCAGCGATGGGAGTGATGCTGGAGGGTTTTAAAGGGTCCAAGTGGATGCTGCAGTCAAGGAAAACTTCCCCCGGGTTGGGCTGGCGGCGCAGCCTGGAATGTGTTCTGCTTTTTTTTTTTTTTTTTTCCTTTTTCCTCTTTATATGTAACAAATGCAGAAGAGGAGGAGGAGACAGCGAGGAAGTATTCGCTCGAAACCCAGCGCAGTCACAGGACCGTGTCTGGCTGCCAGACCGCCTTGTCCTGGGGCCGGGGGGGGAAGCTGGCAGCAGCCCCCCGGCCAAACGCGGGTACCGGGGCTGGGGGGGCTGCAGGCTGCTCCCACCGCTGGCCCCTCGGTGGGCAGCACTCGCCCGGCCAAGCGGGGAGCATCGCGTCCCCCTCTTCGTGGCGGACGGGGAGAAATTGGAAAGGAGGCAGAAAAGAACCACAAAAATGATTCAAGGCCTGGAAAAAATGCCTTGCAGCTGGAGCTCAAAATAGCTCCATCTACTCGGCTCGCCAAAGCGGCTGTGAGATGCTGCAATGGCAGCTGGGGTGTACCCCCCGTGGCTTGGGTGGGGGGCTCTGCTCCGGCCGAGCACGCGAGGGGGTGCACGGAGTTAATGGCAAAAGGGATCAACCACCAAAACACCTCACCCAGGACCAGATGGCCTGGGGTCAATGGTCTTCTTTGCAAGAGGCTTCAAGCTGCCCTCCCCAAAAAGCCTCACCAGCAGTGCCGGGATGCTCGGGCACAGGTCGGCGGTGCCCTGATGGCACGGCCAAAGCACCCGCTGTCCCCCCTGGGGTTGTTTACACTGCTCCACCCGTTAGACATTCAGTGTCTGGTGGTTTTTAGATGCAAGAAGGGCAGGTTTGCAAGGGGAAACCCCTCCACTTGGGAAACCTCCTCCCTCCAACAGCTCAGCCTGGCCATCAAAAGGGGCATCGTGGGTGATGCACTAAAAAGCCCCAAGCTGACAGCAGGGAGCTGGGGTGATGCTGAAACATGGGGGTAGGAGGGAAAAACCCTTCCCCTGCCATAAGCCATGAGCCGGAGGTAGTGAGCAGCACCACGACCACCACCAGCTGGGACCTGGCCCACCCACTGCCTTGCCGGACGCAGGATCCATCCTTATCTTTCCACTGATAGCTAATCTCTCCCTTGCCATGCCTGCCAAGGGCATCCCGCATCCCTCCACTCAGCCCCCGCCTCATCTATCAGCCGCCTTGACAGCAAATAAACTTGCTCCCACTGCAAGGAGAGGCAGCTGGGATGCGGCACTGGGTAACTGGTGCTCCCAGCGTGGCATGTGGACTGGTCCCCGAGCACAGCCAGCCCCAGGTAGGGCTGGTGCTGGCTGCAGAGGTGGGTCTAAAGCACTTCTCGTGGTCTCAGCTCCCCCAAAGAGGGCTCGCTCCGTGTGTCCCATGACTACTGGGACTGCGATAGCTGGGAGATCTGCTTAAAAGCTCACTCCCAACTCACACCAACACGCCAGCGCATTTCTATTCTTTTTTCTTTTCTTCAAAGCACTACAAATGCTGGGAAAAGGAAGCTGCCTTCGAGAAGTGGCCGGGGCTTGGGAGCTTCGCTGATGTGGAGGAAAAGGAGCAGAGATGTGGGCAGAGCCAGGGCTGTGACCCACAGGGATGAGCGCTCGATGCCAGGGTTGCCCCTGGCATATGGCCACATCCTGCTCACACCGAGCACCAGCAGGACCTCCACGAATGCTTTCTATGGAGGCACGATATTTTCCTTGCATTGCTCCGTGAAGCATGTCCCCTTTACCTAAGGCCATGGAGAGGGCAGGAGGGGCTCCTCATCCAGACCAACACAGCCCCCCCTAAACAAGGTGTGGGTCCACACCCCCAGAAGCAGAAGAGAAGCTCAGGTGGGAGCCCCCATGTGAAACATCTCTGCTCCCAGCCCGCCGGATGGAGCTGCAGAAGAGTCCAGCCATGGGGACACAGCGTTGCCGTCACCTTCCCCAGCCACACGGCCACCCCTAGTGCTCCCCACTCCACCGCTTCTCCCGAGCATCACCCCAGCACTGAGCTCCTTCTTTCTCCATGTCACCCATCACTTGGTGCTCCCCTCCGTGTGGCACACGGCAAAAAACAAGTTAAAAAGCAATGATTGTTAAAAGAGAGTGACAATAAGGTGGCCAAAGCCACGCTCAGTCTGCATCTGAACGGCAGCTTCAGAGAGGGCCACACCAACTTCCGATCATAAGAGCTTCAAACGTGGGACCAAGCTGCATTTAGTACACAAAACTTTAACACCAAACAGCCCCCCAATATGCCCTTTTCTTCTGTCCTAAATAGTTCCTTGAATTGCTACTTGCTACCTGGGTCTCAGGAGGGGCTGAGGCAGAATCATCCTCTCGCGCCCTCTGAAACCCACGGCCAGCATCTCCGAGGGATGCCTGGATGTGTTTGGCAGAGCCACACGCGCAAGAGTCCAGCTTTACCAAGCTTGGGCGGGGGACACTGGCACCTCTGCCTCAAGCCACCTCCAGCCCCAGGCACAGCAGCACCTACTCCAGGTTCTTGGGGCCACCAAGTTGTGTTTGGATGGTGACACACAGGTCATCTTCCATTGCTGAGGGTAGCAGCACAGTAAAGACTGGGGTGGGAGCCATGCATGTGGATGGGGAGGGAAGAAGGGTCTGCAGAAGGGTGAGGGCTGGAAAATGATGCAAACACCATTGCAGCTTCCTAGGGATCATTGTCTGGCTCCTAGGCTGCCCTCAGGCCCGCTCGCCATGGGAGGATGGACATCTCCACCAGCCCATCCCATGCACCCTGCCCTGCTTGCCGGCGAGTGCCTCCTGTGCACCCCACGAGCGGCACCGGGAGCCAGTCTGAGCCCTGCAGTGGGGCTGGGGAGGGGTCCCTCAGCAAGGGGGAGCACCCAGGCACCCCTTCGCCAGCACCTGCAGCAGGACGCTGGGAACAGGGGGGACATTGCTCATGTCCCCTCTGCCACCCCGGGTGCTGGTTTTGCTGGGGGCCAGCTTGGCCGCTGAGGAGGGTCTGCTCCCCACATCCTCCAGAATGAACCGGGAGCTGCAGCGGCTGCTCTGGCTCCCGAAATGCCTCCTTCGGAAACTCAGCCTGTAATTTGAGGAGGGGGCACCAGCGCCCTGCGGCCCTGCTGAATGGAGCCATTATGTGGCCCTGCTCTCTCTCGAAGCACATGTTTTCCTTGTGGACTCGTCTGACCTCCCGGGCGAGATGGAAAGGTGCATTTATGGCCCGGGCCCCCCACCAAGGGCAGGGACCCTGCTCTCCTGGCCGTGGGCCCCTCGGCTGGGGCCAGCACCAAGCCCCAGCACTGCGGAGGAGCTTGGCCCGAGGTGATGCTCTGCAAAAGCGACGTGTGGTACTAGAAGGGCACCGGAGCGGGCAGGTCCTCGGCCAGGCAG
This sequence comes from Eurystomus gularis, assembly GCA_013400335.1. Lineage (NCBI taxonomy): Eukaryota > Metazoa > Chordata > Aves > Coraciiformes > Coraciidae > Eurystomus > Eurystomus gularis. Next base: position 25,185 of record VZZY01009424.1, read on the forward strand.
GCAGGATGTGACCCCCGGGGACAGCCCGGCAGTGCCAGCACCCGCTTTCTGGAGCCAAATCCTCGAGCCGTCAACTCCACCATTCGAAGCATCCCAGGGCAGCTCCACCAGGATACCCGGAGCATCCTGCATCCCGCCAGCCCCTGCTCGGCAGCGCGACTGGCCCCCACGGTGCAGGACCGGCCCCCACGGTGCAGCCCGATCCCCGGCGGCACCCAGCACCGGCTCCCCGCAACAGCACCGGCCCCAGGCATGCAGGATTGATCCCCTCCAGCACTGACTCGATCCCCAGAGGCACTCAGGACCGGCTCCCCAGAGCAGAACCGGCCCGGGGGGGGTTGCACACTGGCCCCGGGGGCATCCAAGACGCCCTCCCCGCGGCAGGACCAATCCAAAGGGGCCCAGGACCGGCCCCGGGGCGCTCAGGACCAGCTCCCCGCGGCAGGACCGACCCAAAGGGGGCTCAGGACCGGCCTCCCCGCTCCCGCCCCGCTCGAGCTGAGCTCCTCGCCCCTTCCCCGCTGCCCGGCTTTCCCCCCGAGCCATCCCCAGCTCCGCACAAGACGGACTTTGTCTTGGAAGGCGCCCAGCGCGGCGCTGGCCCGGCGAAGGGAAGCGGGAGGGTGG
>VZZY01009424.1:26282-39070 GCA_013400335.1 Eurystomus gularis
GGCGGGGCGGCTCCCCGGGCTCCCCGGTCGCTGCCAAGTCCTGACTGCCGGCTCCGCCCGGGGCTCCCGTCGCTCCCAGGTGCCCGGGAGTCCCGGGAGCCCCGTGGGTTTGGTTGGCCCCGGCTGTCCCGGCGGTCCTGCGGCTCCGGGGTCTCCGCTGCCCCGGGGGCCCGAGAGCCCCGGGGTCTGGATGTGCTCGTGGTCCGGCCGCTCCAGGGCCCCGGGAGGATCCAGCAGTCCCAGTAGCCAGCTGGCCCCGGGATCCAGCAGCTCCAGGTGCCCGGCAGCCCCAGGACCTGGCTGTCCTGGGGGTCTGGTAGCCCCGGGTGTGTGACAGCCACAGGGTCCAGCTGTCCCGGTGGCCTGGCAGCTCCAGGTCCCCAGCAACCAGGCAGCCCAGGGGTCTGGCCGACCTGGGATCCAGCAGTTCCACGGGCCCCACAGCACCAGGTTCTGGCTGTCCTGGGGTTCTGGCAGCCCTGGATGTGTGACAGTCTTAGGGTCCAGCTGTCCTGGTGGTCCAGCTGTCCTTGGTGGTCTGGCATCTCCGTATGTCCGGCAGTCCTAGGTGTCCCACAGCCCCTGGACCAGCCGGTTGGGATCCACGCAGGGATCTGTGGGATCTGTGGGAGCCAAGCGGTGCCGACAGCAGCAGAGCCAAGAGAGCAGGGCCCTGAATGAGAACAGAAGGGCTTCAGAGCAGCTAGTGGTTAACCCACCGTAAGGACACAGCTGGGAACTGGGGTGACACGCTGGGCACCTGCAGTGGTCCTGCAACTCTAGCTCAGCTGGGTGGCCTGGTCAATAAGCTTCCTCAGCCTGACAGTACAGAAATACTGTACAGGGCTTCCTAAGCTCCAGTCCTATGCCGGCTGGCTTTTCAGCTTAACGGTCACTGTGAGAGATGGCTCAAGCTTGTCTAAGCTCCAGGACCATGGCAGGGGGTTGGAACTGGATGATCGTCCAACCTAAACCATTCTATGATTCTATGACATCTGATAGCTGTACGGTGAAAGCATGGTTGGAGGACACCCCAACCATGTCCCATGTGGTAGCATAAATACAGGTAAATAGCTGCATCACTCTTGTGCCCAGTGCTGGCTGCATCCAAGGAGCTGTGGAAGGTTGTGTGGACAGTGTGCATCTCCCCTGGAACTGGGTCTGAGGGCCACACACCTCTGGGGGTCCTGTGGATGTGGAGCCTCCATCAGAATAGGCATGAGTTGGGCAGCACTCTTCTGGAGAGGATTAGGGAGTTCTGGGTGGTGTCCTGGGTATCTTCTCAGCCCTGAGATCCCCCAGCACTTCCAGGTCCTTTTCCATGGACCTGCTTCCCAGCAGGTCACGCCCTCACCTGTACTGGTGCAGGGAGTTATTCCTTCCCAGGTGCAGGACCCTACACTTGCTTTTGTTGAACTACATGAGGTTCCTCTCTGCCCAACCCTCCATCCTGTGCAGGTCCCACTTGATGGCAGCACAGCTCTGGTGTGTCAGCCACTCCTCCCAGTTCTGTATCATGAGCAAAGCTGCGGAGGGTCCACTCCATTCCTTCAACCAGGTCATTGATGAAGATGTTGAACAAGACTGAAGCCAGCCCTGAGCCCTGGGAGAACACCGTGAGCTACAGGCCTCCACCCAGACTCTGCATCACTGATCACCACCCTCTCTGATGCTTGTGGTCCTGCAGAACCCGAAACAAGTCCATGAAAAACCACCCCTAATTTGAGGCCTTGGAAGCCTGCAGGGTTCATGTCCCTTAGGAGCAGGTCGCAGGGTGGGGAGAGGCTCTCCCAGAGCTGCCATCCCCCCAGACCCATCATAGGCACTCCACAGCCTCTCCATTCCCAGGCGCAGGGAAGTTTGGCCTCACCCTGTGCAGCATGTTTCTGGCTCCTTTCCCCAAGCCCTGGCTCAGGCTGAAGCGTGCAGCTGGAGAGGCTGGAGAGCAGCACCAACCCCCTCTCTGAGACCAGGGCAGTGAAGCACAGCTCAGGGCCCAAGGGCTGCCCAAGAACCCCAACACAGAGACAGGAGCAAGAACAGTTCTGATTTAATCATCGCCAGTCTCTGCAAATCCAGTGTATGGTGCAGCCGAGCTGTGGTCCAGTTCCTAGTGGAACAGCCACCACCCCTGCCTGCAGAACAGACCTGGTCCATCACTGGAGCTGGGGCCTGCAGGCAGGATAGGAATAGTGCAGGGATGGGGCTGCCCAGCTCCCCTCAGCCCTCCTGTCCCACTGGACGTGTGCCTGAAGATGGACAACCCCAGGCAGCTTTGGCTCTTCTTAGCCCAGTGGGACAGTGGGGAGAGCCTGGTCCTGCCCCGGGACAGGCAGTGGGGACTCATCCTGCCCCTGCCCAGGGACCCTCCACAGAGCTCAAAGAGACTAAGTCCCAGCCTTGGCAGAGGCTGGAGGAGCTTTTGGCTGAGGCCGACTTGTCCCCAAGTGACCCATCCCACGCTGGACCTGAGCCCATGGCACAAAGCAGGTGGCCCAATCTCCCCATGCAAGCCTGCAAGGGAAAAACCCCAAGACAGTGTTCACCAAGGTGGGGGGGCTGGCAAGGGAGCCCCAGCATTGCCCTGAGACAGCCCAGGGCAAGCACAGCTCAAGAGCCCCTGGGACAGCAGATGGACATCCCTTGGGGCAGCACCAGCTGGGGCAACCCCACAGCAGTGACCCCCAGAAGGTGTATGTGGTTCAAACAGCAACAAGAACATGTCCCCTCCCAGGGCAAAGGGTGCTGGGGGGAGAAAGTGCAGCAGAATTAGGATGCAACAGTGGTTAGAGGTGAAGGCACAGGAGCCCCTGGGGTGGAAGCCACGGTCGGGGTTAGTGGTTTGGGCCAAAGAGGCTTCCTGTGAGGAGCCGCCTCTTGACCTCTCTCCAGAGAAGGTCCCGCTCCCGGTTGGCTCTCTGCATGAAGCCCCTGTTCTCCTGTGCTCTCCGGGACAGGTAGGGCAGCACCTCGTTCACCGGGCCATAGGGCACGTACTTGTAGACAGGGAAACCAGCCTGACCTGGAGGGAGAGAGGCTGGTCAGGGAAGGATCAAGGAAGGAAAAACAGGGAACAAAAAAAAAAAAAAAAAAGAGAGGGGGGAAAAAAGGGAAAAAAAAAAAAAAAAAAAGAGAGGGGGGGAAAAAAGGGAAAAGTGCCTCCCTTCCATCCCAGCTGTCCCTTGGGCTGTGCCCATGGAGTGAGGGCTTGTGGGCAGGAAGGTCACAGCAGCTGGAGGCTGTGGTTGAGCACCAGGAAGCAGCCCCAGAGCTCCAGGTGGGAGGAACGTGGCATGTCCCTCTTCAGCTCAGCCTGGACAGCTTGGGAATGCACCAGAGGGAGCGGGCCGAGGTCACCAGGAACCCTGGGAATGTCGGCAGCCAGGGCCGGGCCAATTCAAGAAGCGTTGAACCAGAAACATCAAGTTAACACATTTTTCCAGCATGACCAGAGGAGGTTGCAGCCAGGCAGCCAAACCCGGCTTGCGAGGGGAGCTCTAGGACAGAGCAGCGTCCATGCTGGACAACTGCCCAGTCCACCTCCTGCTGCTCTCCTGGCCTCGGTTCTCCACTACAGGCACCACTGTGGGCAGGGGAATCAGCACCTGACCTGAGCTGGGCAACTTGGACCCTTGTGTGTCCCTCTGGCCAGGTCCCTGGGAACTCTGCTCTGCTGCCTGGGACAGTGGCAGAGGAGACAAGGTCATGTAAGAGGCTGTTGCCACCCAGGTAGTGGTGAGCCCAGGACTTGGTGGGCACCTCCTGTGGAGTAAAGTGACACTCCCAGATCAAGGAGGTGCAAGATTGGTTTGCTGGCTGCCAGGATCAGTCCCTGTCCCACCCTGGACTACCCCATCTCAGCTTGTAGTCCAAAGCAGGAAATCTCCCTGCCCAGCCATCACAGTCTCATGGGGCTTTCAGGAGACAGATGTGATTCTGCATCTACATCCTCCCTGAACCCCATCCAGGGGTCACAGCTCTCCACACAGCTGGGGAAGAGGCCACAAGGCACTGTCCTCAGCCAGTCCTGCTCTCCAATGGTCCCACAGCTTGGCCCTGTCCACGCTTCAGACCCCACAGCAGCTGCTCAAGGAGATCCCCAGGGTCAACGCTGGGCAGGAGCACATCTGCCAAGTCCCCCTGCTCCCAGCACTCACCCAGGGGGAAGGTGATCTGGTCACACATGCCCAGCAGCTGCCCAAAGCACACCTTCTTCTCCGAGGGATGGATCCCAAGCTCCATCATCCTGCAAGCCAAGCCTCAGCATTAGGGAAGAGCAGAGACAGCGGAGCACGTAGGGGCTGCATGTCCCAGCAGAGGAGCAGGGATCATCTCCAAGTACAAGAGCATGGCAATGACCATGTCCCAGAAGGGTGCTGGGACACAATGACTTGGGGGATTTATTTTTAAAACAGCCTCTGGGCTGGGGAATGGGGCCAGCTCTGCAGTCACTGTGGGCTACCATGCAGCACCCCAGCTCCAAGCCCCAGCTGAAGCCCCAGGCACCACACAGGAGCTAGGATCCCACAGAGGAGATTGGACAAGCCACAGCACGTCTCACCGTGACTCTGCTGGGCCCCTACATCCCTTGAGCCCCCAGTTCTTGCCAGGCCGCGCTGCGTCCCCAGCACCCACCTGCGCAGGGTGAACTTCACTGTGTCCTCATTGTGAGATGCCACCATCACGCTGGCTTTCCGGCTGTGATTGATCTCCTCCAGGATATAGTCCAGGCACCTGTAGGACAGTACAGGGCTGCGTGGTGAGGCTGCTCGAGCCCCAGCCCCGTGGGGCAGGAGGGACGAGTGTGGCTGGGGCTGTCCCTTACCTGTGGTACATCTCGTTGGTCTTCTCATAGGTGGGGTTGATAGGATCCTCATAGCCAAACCGGGCTGCCCTCTCCCGCTCCTGCTCCATGTATGCACCACGGACCAGCTTGGTGCCAAAGTGCCAGCCCTCCCGGCGTGACAGCTCCACATCCACTGTCACATTGTCGTAAGCCTCCTGCGACCAGATAGAAGAGATAGCGCAAGGTCATCACACCAGCGCTACCTCTGCCCTGCACCTTCAGGGAGCCAGCCCTGGAGTTGCACCATTGCATCGTCATCCCTTCAGGAGCCAAGATCTCCATTCAGCTGTTCCAGCAGGTCTTTCCAGCCCAGCCTCCTGCTGGACCTCACCTTCAGGTAGCACTGGTAGGTGTTGAAGATGATGGCCCGGTCCCTGTTGAAGCGGCGCTGCATCTCCAGGGTGAGGCGGCTAATGGCTGGCTGGAAGTAGCTCTGCTCCGCGTCCACCATCAGCCTCACGCCCTTCTCCGTGGCTCTCTGGGGGGTGAGAGACATGCAGGTTGGGTTCATGGGTCCACCTCCTAAATGTCTCCTCCTCTGTGGCAGGAGAGGCACAGGTGCCCAGCTCCCCCAGCACCTTACCTTGGCAAGGACATCCATCCGCTGCAGCACCCGCTTCATCTGCAGTTCTTCCTCCTCGGTGAAGCGCGAGAGCAGAGGCTCGAGCTGCCCGGTCTGAAACAAGAACAGCTTGTGGCACACTTGCTTGTGGCCAGCTCAGCCCACGGGAGATAACCTCCCACGGAAGCCCAATCCCGGGGCTGCTGCCCACCCTAGATCCCCAGCATGGCCAGGCTCTCCAGCACAGATGCCAGCCAGCACTGCAGCCACCAGCAAGCTACTGGGCAGAGCCTGGAGGCAATGGACCCACACCCTGCTCTCCCAAGACTTCCAGTGCCCTCCTTGTGGTCCCACTCCAGGGGTAGCATAGATGGGTACCCACCTGCATGTTGGGGACAACCAGCAGCTTGGAGAGCTTGGTGCGGCTGTCAATCAGGCTGTTCCAGTCCAGAATGTCCACAGTGCTGGGAGCAGAGAGCCAGGTCCGTACTGGTGCCTTCCAGGGGCAGAGTGGTCTCTACCAGTTCCTGACCCTCACCAGCAAGCAGGGTGCATGGCATGTGCCACCCTGACCTGTGTTGTCACCTCCACCCAAACCTCCTCTATGCTTGGCTACTGTGCTGAGACAGTGCTGGCCTTTGGAGACCTCCCTTTGCTGCTGCCCCACTGCCGCCAGAACAGGGTCAAGGTCCCCCAGTATCCCCAGGTCACTGGCAGCTTACCCGTTCATGCCGAGGTTCTCACCAGTGAACCAGTTCTGGCTCTCCACCTTGGTTGCGATGCCGAGGTTGGCCAGGGCCTCCTGCCACCAAAAGGAGCATCAGTGCCAACGGGTTATGAGGGTCTTACTGCTCCAGGCTCAGAGGTATCACAGGTCAGGGCTGCTCCAGGACCTCTATGGTCACTGGCGACCTCCAGCAGCACATGCCCAGCAGCACAGCCTCTTCCCTTGGACATCACCCGCCTCACCTGCAGCTTCTCCACCTCCAGCTTCATCTCCAGCGCTGTCCGCCCAGCCTGGCCCTGCTCCGCAGCCGTTTGGTGGAAGAACCTCCGCCACTTCACCAGCATCTCTGAGAACTGCAGCTGTGGGGACAGAGCTTGAGGTGAGACGCCTTGGCTCAGCTCCAGCTCAGCTGGTTCGGAGCCTCCTGTCATGCCAGACCTTTGCAAGACCATATGCAGCCTGAGGCAAACCCTGACCCTACAGCAGGGCACCTTGGCAAGCAGGGGCTGAGCCTAGCAGTACAGACCCCACGTGCCCTCATGTCTAGACCTTTAAACTTCTGAGCAATTCATGTGTCCCCAGAAGTTGAGGCAGGGTCTCTAAGGTGGTCCTGGGCACACAGGGGACAGCTTGCTGGTGCCCACGCCTCTCTGCTATCAGTAGAGATGCCACTGCAGCAAGCCTGGCACCCTGCAGATGCATCATCCATGGCCCTGGCTCTGACCCACCTCACCCTGGTCGCAGCCCTGGCACTCACCAGGAACTGGGGTCTGCTCAGTGCTGTCAGCTTGATGGCTGAGAAGCCGTTCTCTGAGCTGCCACCTGGATGGAACCACAAAGACAGAGCTGGTCCAGCAGGCAGGGTGCTTGGGCAGAAGGGAGGTACCCAACACATGGTGGTATGCTGCCACCCCCGAGCACAGTGGGGCTGCTCAGGACACGCAGAGCACTTACCTGTGGCATCGATGCAGCGGAGGAAAGTCTCCATGTGCTGGTCGCACTTGGCCTCGTCCGCATAGAAATATGTGCGGGCACTGGTGACCCCATCATGACGATCCCCAAATCCTGGGTGGGCTCGGTATTGCTTCTCCCTTTGTTCTGCTCCTGGGGTGGAAGAGGATGAAGATGGGCCATGCAATCCTGCCAAGCTCCTGCAAGCCTTCCCAGGAGCTTCTGCCGTGGGTGCAGGTGAGAGGAGCTCCATCTTGGACCTCAAAAGAGCCCCTGAGGGCTGCAACGTGCCCTGCCTGCTCTGCTGCCTGAGCAGAGGCTGAGCCTTTGCTGAGGAGCAGGGTTGGCCAAGAACCAAGATGTTCCTCATCCAGCCCATGCTTTGAGGCTGTGGGAGCTGGGTCCTTCCCCCACGCCAGGTCCACAGTGCTCAGATCAGCTGGACCTTCAGGCTATCTCCTGTCAGCAGGAGAGGCTGGGTCACTCACCTCCCTTCTCCTTCTCGGCTGCAGAGGTGCAGGAGCTAAGAAGAGAAACAGGGAAGATAAGGGCCAGGTCAGCAACTCCCTGTAACCCCACTCTGATGGCCAGGGCAGCTCTGAGGCTCTCCTGCTGCCAGCCTGGAGCTGGACCCTGGCTCTTCCCTCACCATCCCATCACCAGGGCATCAAACACCGCTCAGTGCATGCTCCGCTGGCAGGTCAGATGCCTGCTTGTGGAAAGCAACAGGGTTTCAACATCCAGGCAAGTGTTACCTGGAGGCCCTGAGGCAGCACAGGGAGGAGGTCCGAGGTCCAGGGTCCAGAGCTGGTCTCATAACAGCCCACCCCATGGCAAGGACAAGGTCAGCCCTGTTGGGGCTGGGTACTCTATCTCCAACCATGCTAGCCCATGGTCCTCACTGTGGTAGCACCAAGCCTCAGCCCAACACCTCCCCACCTTGCAGACACCAGCAGCCAGACCATGAAGCAAGGAGTTCCTCTAGACCGAGGGCACATCAAGCCATAGGATGCTCTGCAGCAGCTCAGCTGCCCCACACTCCTCTGAGCCTTGGCATTAGCCAACAACTTACAAACAAGGTCTCAGCTTCAACTCCAGCTGACCTCAGATGTAATTTCAAGCCCAAGCTCTTTGCCACGGAGACAACGGGGCTGTGACGGCCCAGGGGATGCTGGCCAAGTCACGGGGCCCTCCTTGAGTAGCTAAGCCTTCTCGCTGACACCCTAAATCCAGTCCACAGACCCGAGGTCTCACCCAGGAACACTGACAGCCCGTGGAGAGCAGCCCCAGGTGACAGCAGAGACACCTCCTCTGGGAGATCTCCCTTGTAGGCACTGTCCCAAAACTGGCTATGCCCAACAGTAGGGAAGCACACTGTGAGCCAAGTAGCAAAGCCACCTGCCCAGAGCCAGAGGACTCACGCAAGAGAGCAGAGAGGCATGTGGCATGGTCCCAGAACATGTTCTTCCACATGGAAACCCTGTGACCAGGATTAGAGGCTGCTGGAAGCACAAACAAGCTGAAACAAGCCCTTGCCTCCTACTCCCCTGAGTCAGGAACAGCCCCACATTGCTCAAAGCACAGCAAAGCCTGGTGTGAACCAGGGCAGGAGCAGCTGGAGCTCATGGGGAGCAGCAGGTACCATGTCTAAGAGGCTCTGCTCCGTGATTTTGCTACCCTGTGGATATATCAAGAGCTTTCTGCCCCTGAATACGGGTGGTGGAGTAAGGGAAGGAGGAGACATCGTACACCCAGGGATGGGATGTGACAGCAAAGCCCACAGTGGATGGAAGGTCCCCTTGGAGAAGGCAGCATAGTGCAGGGGAAGGCTTCAGCTGGACACACTGCTGGACCTTTTAGGGTGGTGGGTGTTGGTCTTTTCTCACTAGTCACTACCAATAGGACAAGAGGAAATGGCCTCAAGTTACATCAGAGAAAGTTTAGGTTGGACATGAGGAAAAATGTCTACACTGAAAGGGTTCTCAAAGCCTGGAACAGGCTGCCCAGGGCAGTGGTTGAGTCACCATCCTGGGGTGTATTGAAAAGCCATCTAGATATGGTGCTCAAGGATATGGTGTAGTAGTGGGCCTGGTACAGCTGAGTAATGGTTGGACTTGGTGATCTTAAAGGTCTTTTCCAGCCATAGCAATTCTGTGACTCTGAGGACATGTTGAAAGAGATGGGTCCTGTGGGCAGGTCCCAGCCACAGCACAGCAGAACAGCCCTGAACCACAAAACACACCTCGCACCCAACATCTGGGATGCTTGGGATGAGTGGCAGAGAGCAGAGCCTCCTCTGACCTACCCAGAGTGACTTCACTCAACTCAACTTGCAAGCAGCACCCTTGAATTTGAAGCGTTCTGAGTTCCTGCGGCCAAACACTGCTTCAGGGCTGCACCGAGCTCTTCCAAGCGGGGCACTCAGATCATGCTGTGGTGCTCCATTTATTCTTCAGCATCAAGCAAAATGAAGGAAGCTCCTTCCAGCTGAAGAAGCAGCTCTTCCTGGGTATCATCTGCTTGCTTTGCAATATTAGTCTTAGCCAGCAAGGCCATTCCTACACCAACAAAGTGCCGCTTAATCCAACTTATAAGTGGCCTTCTACATTCCAAGAGCAAGTGTTCCAGAGCAGGACACATTTCCAGGCACTGTCCAAACCCTTCTGGCAGGCTGTAACCAGAAAGGAATCATAGAATCATTTAGGTTGGAAAAGACCTCTAGGATCATCAAGCCCAACCTTCACCCCAACGTCTAGACCATGTCCTGAAGCACCACAGCTACTCTTTTTTTGAACACCTCCAGGGATGGTGATGCCACCACTTCCCTGGGCAGAGCCACCTGCAAGGCACGCTCAGGACCTGGGAGCTCATGCTCGCCCAAAGCGTGGACAAAGAAGACCCTCCAAGTGTGGCAAAGCAGGTTTTGAAGGCTCGATGCAGCCTGCTGGGTTCTGGCAAGGGAAATCCAGCTGACACAGCAGAGCAGGGCTTTCAGGAAGTTGGTTTTTTTTTTATCAGGCTCAAATAAAGCCATCTCAGGAGGAGCACAAAGGTCCCCCTGTCAGAAATAAGTAGGCAATAATCCATTTGAACCTGGAAGTTACCAGAAGGGTGCCATCAGCACAGTGCATTTGCTTTGCTTGCCAGCAAGTGGGTCTGGAAAAGGGGATGAGGAACACCAGGGAGAAGTTGTCCCTGTATTACCACATCCAAGTTAAAACTCATGGTCACAGGAAGCCCAGACCAGAGCTATGGGCGATGCTTAAAACCCTGCAGGTAAGAATAAAGCAAAGCTCTTGGCAGAAGAGTCCTTCAAGCCTGCCACCTGCATGAGATGCCAGCACGCACCAGCCCAGGAGCATCACAGGACATCCTTGCACAGCTTCAAGCTAAGCAGAAACCACCCTGTGATCCTGGGGACCCACAGCACGTATGGGCAGAGCACTGGGCATGAGTGGCAGCAGCACTGGGAACAGGAGAAGGGGAGGTAGCAGCTCTGGGAGGTTGATTGGCCAGGCTGGGTCATAATCCTATGCTGGGGTAGATATCAAGTGTCCACCCAAGAAATCTCTAGAGGAAGCAAAGTCCATGTGCTGTGTGGCAGAGCCGTTCAGGGTATCTGACAGTGTTTGGGGGCAGATTTGTCCTTCCCCATGTTAGCACAACCCCCAACCCATCTCCAGGCTTGGGATGCCCATGGCCCAGCAATGGCTCCAAGGGGATCACAACCACCTCCACTATGGGAAGGCTCCTTGGGGAGCAGAAGCCCCTGCCCAGCCACAGCCCTGCCTCTCCACACTCCTCCCAGGGCTGCACCCATCCCAAAGCCCCCAGCCCATGGGAATGAAGCAGCACCCAGGCTCTGGTGCCTGCAGGACACCTTTTCCAGCCGTGTCACCATGACCTAGCAGTAGCCTTCAGCACGTGGACAAGGACTCCTGGGACAAATGGGCAGAGCACTGGATGGCAGCCCAGGCAGGGCAGGGACCAGCACGCAGCAGGCAGGACAAGCCGGTGCCTGCTCACATTACGTTGCTGTTCCCAGCCAGAAAGCTGAAGGAGCAGCCAGGGCCAAGTGCTGGGGAGGAAAGGGCATTTCCCTGCCGTGACCTCCAGCTTGCTCCAGGAGAGCTGGTAAAGCCCAGCACGGGTCTACCTGGGGGAAACTGCAGCAGATGGCACCAGGAGGCCAAAAAAACCTACTGGCTGCATCTGGTTTGTACCTCTGCTTCCCGGCTGGCAGCAGAGTCAAGCCCCAAAGTGCTCACGGGAGGGAAGGATGCAGCTCTGGAGTCCACCAGCTATGAGCCCTGTACTGCTCAACCACACACAGCCCAGCTCAGCACCATCTCTGGCAGAAGCACTGGTAATGTGGAGGTTTGCCCCAAGGAAGACCCAGAGTGATGCTTGGCATGGGCCAGGGTCTAACACAGCCCTTCCAATGCCACCCATTGGGCTTTGTCCCTGCTCCGTGACATCCAGGGATGATCTCCAGGGTGGCACTTCCCTCTCCTCCTCAACCATTTGTTGGAGCAAATCCAACCAGGATTGAGCAGGGTGGCATCTGGGGGGCACAGGGATCAGGCTCCAGTGCCTGGCTTTGCCAAGCTCTCTTGGGTGGGAGAGACTCATGCAGCACAGAGCTCATCTAGCAACGGGTCCCACACAAAGAAACCCCCAAATCTTCACCAGGGAGGACTAGCACAACCCAGACTGCTCCAGTGCCCAATGCAGGCAGGACAGGGGTGTGGGCAGAGCCTGTTGTGAGAGGCCTCAGTGGTCAACCGTGGGAAAGTGCTCGGCCCTGGCACCGCCAGCCCAAGGATCGCAGCAATGCCAGCGCTGCAGCACCACCAGCAACGCCAGCGCACTGATGCCAGCACCGCAAGGACAGCAGCGATGCCAGCACTGTCAGCTCAGCGAGGGCACACCAGGGACAGCTCAGCCCCCGGGGATCCCGAGCAATGTGCCCGGGGAAGAAGCCAGCCACTCCAGAAAGTGCGGCTGTTCTGCACCTCCCAGCCAGCCACCCCCCACCACGGGCTGGAAACGGGCATTTTGAAGCTTTTATAAATGTAAAAAAAAAAAAAGAAAAACAGGAGTTTGCAGCTCAGTCTGCAAGGGGCTAGGATGGGCACCGCCCTGCTCCCCCATGACCCCCCACCTCGTGATCTGCCTGAGGCAGGCAGGACCTCCACACCAACGGGGATTTCCAGCAGCAGCACCAGCAAGAGGCAAAGAGGGGGTCCCCGATAAGCAGCGCGGGGCTGGGGAGCAGAGATAAGGCTCCTGACGGCAGCTGGGTGGAGTCCAGCGGCACCGCACTGACCCAAACCCCACTTGCGAACCCCCCCAAAAGCCATTTCCGCTGCATTGGGAACAGCCTGGGACACGTGTGGCAGATGGACAGTGGTCACGGGGGCTGCTGCAGCTCTGCGTGGCATCCCCAGCCTGCACCTTCTGGCAGGGCCACCCTTGTCCTGGGTGGGGCGGACACCACCCACCCCGGTGGCCCATCGATCGGGTGAGCGGAGCCACCCAAAACTGGAGCCTGAATAGTGGAAAGTTACTGGTGGCTCTGGGCCAGCGCCTGGCCTTGGCAGAGGACGGGGGCCAGGGATGGCTGCCCGGGGTGGGGGGGCTGTGCTGGAAGGGGTTGTGGCCACAGCAGGGGAGGGGTTCAGGTCACCAACTCAGCTTGA
>VZZY01009424.1:49419-143445 GCA_013400335.1 Eurystomus gularis
GGGGGGGTCCGGCGATAGCGCCTCCCTGCCGCTAGGTGGCGCTGCGGCTCCGCCCGCCGCATCCGCGCCGGGGCCGGTACCGGGGGTGCCGGTTTCGGTACCGGGGGTGCCGGTGCCAGAGGGGTTCTGGTGCCAGAGGGGTGCTGGTGTCGGTACTGGGGGGTTCTGATGCTGGTGGTGCCCATACCGGCGGCTGCTGTTGTGCCGGTAGTGCCAGTACCACGGTGGTGGTGGTGGTGGGGGGATGTGGGTACTCGTGCCGGGGTGGTGCTGGTGGTGCCGGTACCGGAGGGGTGCTGGTGGTGCCGGTGCTGGTGCTCTGGTACACGTCCCGGGGGGGGGATGCAGTGTGCCCGGCCCGGGCACAGCCACTCACAGCCCACGGTGCCCGCCGGTACATCCCTGGTGTCCCACGGAAGGCAGCCCGGGGGAGCTGCGCTGGTGTCCGAGCAGAGGGTGCTGGGGCTCCAGCGAGGAGCTCCTGCGAGGCCACTCAAGGTCGAGCAGACGCAGAAGGGCTTCTCCTGCATCTCTTTCTTGGTGGGTTTCACCCCCCCCAGCCCAGGGCCTGGGCCACCCTTGAGGTGGTTGCTCCTCGGAGTTCATCCCATTGCAGCTCCTCAGTCTCCTCCAGCCCCTGTCCCGGCCTCTTCCCCCAGCACAACACTGTGGGACCTTCAAATCTCTTTGGAAACTCCAGTTACCTGTCCTTCAGCCCTGCTACAGCCAAGGTGTCCCGGTGTCTGGTCCTGCAGCCTGAGCACGGCACTGCTCTGCTGCCCTTGGGTGTAGCTACTGCCCACCTGTTCTTTCACATCTGGCAGCACACAGGGCTCTAGCAAGGTGCTGGGAGAGGGTAAGTGGGCTGGGGACACCCGAATCCATCCCTGTGCACATGTGAGGGGACATGGCAGCTCTCTGAACAAGCCCTCCTCCCAAGCATGTTGTTGGCCAGGTCTACCAGCGTCTTCACGTGCAGGTTTGAGCACACACAGGACTGTGCACAAGAGTGTGTGTGCATCTGTGTGTGTGTGGGGTAGACCCAAGGTGGGTCTATCAGCCCAGCACCTGGGAACACTGCTCTGGCTCTGGCATACCTACAGGACTGCCCCCAGAAGTCCCTTGCCCAGCTCTGCTCCATGTGTCTTGTCCTAGTCCAAGTGGCAATGGCATTTTATTGCTGCTCCCAGGGACAGTTGCTGGAGCTGATGCCATGAACATCCTGGGAGGAGCCCCCAGCCCATCCATCACACACTGACTTGGCATTTATGAGGGATCTGAAGCAATAAATTCTCCCTGGGACGTGCCTGGTAGTCGGTGTCAAGGACGGGCTTGGCCAAACCTCTGCAGGCACCATGTACCTGCACGGGAACTACCGGCCGGGGCTGCAGAGCCTGTGCCATGCCGGCTGGGCAGAGGTAGGGACAGCCGTGGTGATGAGCTTCTCTCCAGGACAGAACCAGCTCCCACAGCCTGGTGCTCTGATGCAAGCAATTACTGGAGAACTAGTTTCAAAGATAAGCGAGGTGGCATCTGGAGCGTTGCACCAAGTTGTGGGCTCCCCAGTACAAGACAGATGCTGGTGTACTGGATGGAGCCTAACGAAGAGCTGTGAAGATGGTTAAGCCATCGGAGCTTGTCATGAGAGAAGCTTGGGGGGAGCATTTCTTCTTTTTTTTTTTCCCCTCGGGCAACGGCTCTTGAGCAGCCTGCTCTAGGTGACCATGCCTGAGGAAAGGGTTGCACTAGACCACGTCCAGAGATTCCTCCAACCTGTGAGTCTGTAATGAGATTGTTGAGCCCCAGAAAGATGGGGCAAATGTCCAAGACCAGAAAACAGAGAAATAAGAAGATGGTCCACACCCTTTCTTGTTTTTTTTTTTGGGGGGAGCATTTCCAGTTACAGACCATGGATAGTAATGATCAGCCAAACTGGGTGGTGGTGTGAGATGGAAAAGAAGAACAAACCTCCCAGACCTCCCTCCTTTTGGCTGTTCAGCATCACAAGAGGGCATCAGTGGGGAATGTGGCATGTTCCCAAAGAACACAACAGCTCAGGCCCAGCGCCACATTTCCGCACCCGTTACTGGATCCTCGTAAGAAAAAAAGATGATAAACAATACAGAAATTGTCCAAAACTTGGTGTTTTTTTCTGTGAAGGGTGCTGGGATTCTGATTAAACCTGGTTTCATCATGACATTTTGCTCTGTGAGAAAACTCTTCTTGGCTGTGCGCAACGCCGTGTGCTGCTCAGCAGAGCACAGACGGCCTGACAACAATTTGGCTGCTAAAACTTCTAAAAATAAAAGCCGTCCTTTTTTCTTTTCCTTTTTTTTTCTTTTTTTTTTTCCCCTCTGAAGAAACATTGCAGCATCACACCTTCCTCCTGGTCCAAACTGTCAAGCTTCTTCAGGCGGAGGGGCTGTGTGCATGACGCTGAGCTCCGGGATTGTGTCGGTTTGGTTTTCTGCAGTGTTTCTCTCTGAGAACGGGGCATTTTCTCAGGTCTTGGCAGCGGTGGAGGAGACGAGGAAGCCGAGGTTGCAGGGTGGATTCAAACACACATGAAGCACTGTGTCCGGCTCTGGGCTCCCCAGTTCAAGAAGGACAGGGAACTGCTGGAGAGGGTGCAGCAAAGGGCTACACAGATGATTAGGGGATTGGAACATCTCTCTTGTGAAGAAGGGATGAGGGACTTGGGGCTTTTTAGCCTGGAGAGAAGACTGAGAGGGGATCTGATCAATGCTCATCAATACCTAAAAGGGTGGGTGTCAGGAGGATGGGGCCAGAACCTTGTCAGTGGTGCCCAGCAACAGGACAAGAGGTAACAGGCATGAACTTGAACATAGGAAGTTCCATCTAAACATGAGGAGGAACTTCTTTACTTTGAGGGGGGCAGAGCCTGGCCCAGAACAGAAGAACAGAATTTTAAATTTAGTGCATGAGCCATAATTAGAAAATAACAATAGATTCTTTTCATCCGAATATATATATATCTATATTTAATGGGCCTTTACTTAAGGCCATGCACTTCCCATCACCAGAAACATCCAGTTAAGAGGAATTGCTTTAGTTTGGGGATGTTTTGAAGGGGCTGGAGGAGTGTGTCAGCCCTCCCAGGGGTTTGGTGCTGGGGGAGGTGTGTGGGGCTGGGCAGGGGACAGCCCAGGGCAGAGGGACAGCACGTCATGGCCATCCTGGGACTCTCCTCTGCACATTCCCTCTAGCTGCATCTCTTGAAGATCCAGAGCTCAATCCCCCAGCAGCTCCATCAGCCTTCTCCCGGGAGGATTTGCCTTCATCCCTGCCCACACAGCTGCTGTCCTCTTTGCCCAGGGAAACCTGGCACTGCCAAGTGTCTGCCTGGGGACTGGGGATCCTCGGTGGCTTTGGTGACCCACCCAGGTGCCACCTCTGCGTTTTGATGGGTCTCATGTCTGCAGGAGGGAAAAGGCATCCAGCCCCCTGGACCATCCCCTTCCAGCCTGCTCCCAGTTTGCTCCCAGCCTGCCAGCAAAGTGCCTCTGCTCTGAGCACCAATTTGCGCTTGTTTTTACCCGTTTCTTGCGTTTTCACTCAGAAAAAACAGCCTCCAGCACCGGAGGCTTTGCCTCCACTGCTGCCTCTTCCTCCACTAGACCAATTACTCTGGCAAAAAGGGGAATTAGATTGCCCTGACACGATTCGTTTCCAATAAAACTATGTTGCCTGGTTTTTATTCTTTATTTTTATCACATTATTGTCCTCTAGGTGTTTGCAAGTGGATTGTTCAATACTTTGCTCCAAATTTTTTTTGAGGAACTGGAGCTAGGCTGGCTGATCTGTAACTCCCCAACTTCTTCACCTCCTTTTTTTTTTCTTTTTCAGACTTCTGAGCTTCTCTGGGATCTCTCAAACCTTTGAAATTCATCACAAACCTGTGAACTCTCCTGTTCAGAGATTGCTTAAATTTTCCAGGGTAATTTTTCTTGACCCTTGACTACTCATGTACCTTGAGCTTGTCTCAGCACCCTGACACTGACCTCAGCTCCTGTCCCCTTGCTGATGATAATTGCTGTAGATGCTGGTGACAGCCTTACACTGTGAAACCCATCGCAAGGAGGGCACCATTTCCTTCTCTATATAATCTCTTTGCTGCTTCTCTCTGTCACAAGTCACGACTGCTGTCTCTCTTTTCTCCATCACACTTTCAGCATATTTCTGGAACTTCCTTGGTTGTTATTTATGCTCCTCACTGGCTGTAACTCACTCGGCTCCTTCGCCTTTCTCCTTCCACCCCCACACACTTAAGCTTTCCCTTTACACTCATCCTTATACCCTCATTCCCATTTTTATAGGATTCCTTTTGATTTTCAGGACACTAAAGTGCTCCTGATGCAGCAATATTGGTCTTTTACTGTTGTCCTGTGTTCCTCCGCAGCTGTGCACCTGATATACTCCTTTTTAGTAACTTCCCACAATCCTGTGTCTCTTTTTTCCTCGGAATACCCTCCTAAGGGACCTTTGCTGGTGGTAAAACATCCCCACAAGGTTGTTAAGGTTGTGTTTGTGCAGCCAACCGTCTTTCTTTGGATGCTCTCTTTCTTTTCATGTCATAGAATCATAGAATGGTTTGGGTTGGAGGGGACCTTGAAGATCATCTCATTCCAACCCCTAAATGTCAAACCAACGAACCATGGTGTTTGTGATGGCTGTGCCCCACATAAAGTCCAACCAGCCCTTCCATATTGGTTAGAAGGAAGAGCTTCCCCCACCTTATCTCCCCAGTTCCAGCACTTTGGGAGAGAAGAAATGGCCAGGGAACTTCCTAAATGTTTTCTGGGTAGGCTGTGTCCTCTTTCATTTGATCTTGTGATGGAATGTCAAAATGAGATGGTTTAGACATAAAAAGTTGCTGTTTATTCAGCCAACTGCTTGCTGAATGACGCCTTAACTTGAGAATAATTGCAGATAAAATGAAGCTATATTTTTGATGAATAAATGGTTCTTCTTTCAAATGTGCTCAATTTGAGGTTTAGTGCTATGATAAATCTTTACTAACTTCTGTTCCTGAGAGAAGCAGCAGACAGGGAGGGAACGTGCCCAGCTCCGGTGCGGGACAGATGGTCCACGCGTCAATCCTGCAGGAGAACGGAGCCTCCTCCCCAACAGCGAGAGTGATGGGGGACCTGCCAGGTCTGAGCATGGGCACCTTCCCCGTGGTCTGCTCACCCCTAAAATGTAATGGGAAGGGGGAATGGGAATGCAGGACAGATGGGTCGAGCACTGGCTGTCACCCAGAGGAGATGTCCCCAAAATGCCACACTGGCTCTCTAGCCACAGTCAGTCTGTTCATCCATCCACCCATCCATCCATCCATCCATCCATCCATCCATCCATCCATCCATCCATCCATCCTTTCATCTATCCATCCATGTACTGGGTTTGTGCAGCAGGGCTTTGATAGTGGAGGGGGCTATAGGGGTGGCTTCCACGAGGAGTTCCTAGAAGCTTTTCTTCTGTCCAATGGAGCAAATGCCATCCAGTTCAGACCTGCGATTGGCCAAGGCTGAGCCTCGGAATGCCTTTGGAATAACATATTTAAGAAAGGAAAAAGAAACCCTGTGGAATTGTAGCCAGAGAGAGGAGTGAGAATAAGTGAGAGCAACAACTCTGCAGACATCAAGGTCAGTAAAGGAGAGGGAAGAGGTGCCCTGCAGCCCGTGGTGAAGACCATGGTGGGGTAGGTTGTCCCCCCTGCAGCCTTTGGAGGATACCATGCCAGAGCAGGTGGATGCCCGAAGGAGGCTGTGACACTGTGGGAAGCCCACGCTGGAGCAGGTTCCTGGCAGGACCTGTGGAGAGAGGAGCCCAGGCTGGAGCAGGTTTGCTGGCAGGACTTGTGACCCTATGGTGGACTCACCCTGGAGCAGTTTGTTCATGAAGGACTGAACCCTATTGAAGAGACCCATGCTGGAGCACTTCATGAAGAGCTGCAGCCCATGGGAAGGACTCATGTTGGAGAAGTTTGTGGAGGACTGTCTCCTATGGGAGGGACCCCATGCTGGAGCAGAGGAAGAGTGTGACAAGTCTTCCCCTGAGGAGGAAGGAGTGGCAGAGACAACATGTGGTGAACTCACTACAACCCCCATTCTCTGTCCCCCTGTGCCACTGGTGGGGGGATGTAGAGAACATTGGGAGTGAAGCTGATCCTGGGAAGAAAGGAGGGGTGCAGGGAAGGTGTTCCAAGATTTAGCTTTTATTTCTCACTATCCTACTCTGATTTGATTGGTAATGAATTAAACTCATTTCCCCAAGTCGAGTCTGTTTTGCTTGTGATGGTTATTGCTGAGTGATCTCTCCCCGTCCTTATCTTGACCCATGAGCCTTTTGTTACATTTTCTCTCCTCTGTCCAGCTGAGAAGGGGAGTTATCACTTTGATAGAGCAGCTTTGGTGGGCACCTGGTGTCCAGCCAGGGCCAACCCACTGCAATCCACTACCTTTAACAACGTAGTGTGGGAAAAGGGACTGTAGTCTGCAAAACCCTCTGAGATAAGGAGGCAGAGAGGACAAACACAGATCTGAAGGTTCTGTGGTAGCCTGGCCGAGGCTGTGGGTGCAGCCCCATGCTAGCTGGCAGGAGAAGGTCAAGTCTGGTGAATGGAAGGTGGGATGCAGGACAAGGACTCACCCAGGGGCTGGGAGATGGAAGGAAGCCAGGGATGGTGAGGTGTCAGAGGCACCAGAAGACAATTTCCTATCCCAAAATGTGAAGTTATGTTCTGCATCAGTGGAAGTTGTGGCCACTGCAGTCAATGATACTCAATGAACTCGTGGGGAAATAGGATGGGAGGAGCCCATTGTCTAGAAACAACAGCCACCACCATTCCTGCCACATCCTCAGGGCAGTGAGGACTGTCTTGATGGGAACGTCTTTCCAGCACTGCCTTTGTCACCCCACATCCTTGTTTGCGCTCCCCATCATCTGGGACTACTGGACTGGGGCTGGGGAGTGATGGCCAGTCCCCATAGGGATCTCTCCAACCTAACATGATGCCTTGGGAGGCACACTCTGCTTTGCTGGCGGAGGTGGTGATGCCCATCATTGTGCATTGTCCTGCCCCTCACATCTCTCTGAAGGTCCAAGAGGAGAGCGGGCTCTGCCCTTCGCCTGGCACCTTCTGGGCAATGCAGGACCCAGGGCTACTGGCATGGCCCTGTGTCCTGGCCCAACCAGGTCCCGCGGTGCGGCTCGTGTGCGTGCAGTGGCTCCACTCTGCTCCGTCCGTTTGTCCGCACAGTATCGCTTATTTTGTACCTTGTTTTTCTCACTGTTGTCATTGCTGTTTTCCCTGCGACTGTTTCTTGTGTGTCATTGTATTAAACTCTCCTTATCTCAACTCAAAGAGGCATTCTCAGGCAATTCCTGCCTTTCCCTTTGTCCGAGGTGGGCAGTGGCCATGTGGCTTGGCTCCTGGCAGGAACTGAACCACCACACCTTGTCTGGGGACATCTGCTGCTGCTGCCACCAGGAAGGACAGCCCAGGGCAGGGCTGGCCCCTGACCTGGGGGTGCTACGAGGGCTGCCCAGCCCTGCTGCCACAGCTCCGAGGGCCACACGTCACAGATGTGACCTCAAAAGGGAAATGCTAAGCTGTTCTGCTTTCGGAGAAGCTTAACACTTAAAGCTGATTTCAACAGCTTTTGCCTAAAGTTTTAAGACCCGTCACTAATCAGCAGCTGGTTTATGGCTGTTGTAAAAGATCAGAAAAAAATAAAGAAACCTCCCGGAGCTGGGGGGAGCGCTCCAGCTCCTGCATCCATCACCGGCAGGAATGATATTTATGAGCACGGGGAGCCATAAATCCACGGGGGGCCGACACCAGCCTGGGACTCAGTGCTGAAGGGAAGTGTTGTGTCTGAATCTGTGTCCTGTCCTGGGAGAAACTTTATTAATGCTTCGCAGATGCATCCAAGCCTTGGGATATTCATCTCTGGATTTTGCAGGCTCTCCTGCGTGGTCCTGCCAGAGCCTGGTGCTTCTGCTGGGTGATTTTCTGCTCCCAAGACTCCTCTGGGCAGGAGAACCGGGCATTTTTTTGGGAGAGGGGACAGGTGGCAGCCCATTTGTGGTGATTTTTGTTACCGTTCTGCCTCCCCATGCTTCATGTAGGAGCTCTGGTTCAAGCCACAGCCCTTCTCAGACTTGGAAGGGAATGGAAGAATTGGGTCCAAGCTGGTCTCCTGTGCAGAATCCTAGATGAAGCTGCTATGCCTCAGACCTTGGGAAGTTCTGAGACATGGAGAAAAGCCCCTTTGATGGTGGCCATGATCTGAGGGGTCTCTTTTCACTCTACAAGTGCTTCTGCACTGCTCCATACAAGTGCGCTGCTCCAGAGGAACCTGCTGGGGAACGCTCCCAGCTCTGTGCTTCAGGCTTGTGGTAAATCTAGCCCATAGGGAGGGTGGTATGGGCAGCACAGCAGTGTCCCCGCTCCAGCCTTTAGGCACAGCTGGGACCTCCCTGGGGCAGCAGAAGCTGAACCGCAGCAGAAGAGCAGAGGAGCTGGGAAGGACTCCAAGAACCAAGTGCTGGGTCTGGCCCATGAGTCTGCTCATCCTGGTGCAACCCCAAGCTGAGGCTGCTGCCAGCAGAACCAGAGCCAGCCATCTCCCCTATGGCTGACAGCCACCCTGGAGTGTGTACCAGCCTTGCTGCATGATGGCAATCACCCACCATGACCAAGCCTCCTGTCCTCACCAGTACAGTACCAGTGTCCTCTCTGTGTCAGCCAAGGAGGAGGAATAAACACAGGGCAGCTGAAGTGAGGGGAGGCCAAGGAACAGCTCAGTCCCCATCCTGGTAAGCACGTGCAGAGCCAGGTGCCCCTGTAACCCAACAGCTTGTGTCAAGGATGCCTTGGGCACCAATGAGGCCACCAGCCCTCCGGCAGCCCTGCTTCCAGGACGAGACCTCGCTCCAACACCTTGGAAAAGATTTTCTATGTGAACCTAAGGCAACGGTGTGTCTGTGTGCAGGGAGAGAGGCATGAGACTTCCCCAGCTGCTGCGTTTGCTCCGATTACACATAAATTGACATCTTGTAAGAGGGCTGTCCGGAATACCGAGTAATTATAGCTCGTTCTGAATCACAGAGGAATGTAGGCACAGCATCTTACAAATCACTGCAAAGCCCCTGCAGCCTGGATTCTTCTTCCCCCCCCCGTAAAGGGCTGCATTTGTGCTGTAAACAGTAAAAATAGCAAGAGCTGTTATTAACAAGGCTGCTCCGCAACTGCTGACTCCAGTGTGAAACACGTCTCCGTATGATCGTTACGGTTGAAGGACAAAAACAGTATTTTATGTTTCTCACAGTTATTGTTCATCAAATGTTTATGAAAATGCCTAATGACTGTGTATGATGAGCTCGTTGTTCAATAAAGAGAGTGAGACGAGGACCCTCGTGGATTGCCAACCCAAATAATAGAGACTATTAAATTAATAGCTTAATTGTGTGATAAATTTCAAAACGCTTTCCAGAATTTATTTTATTTTTATTTAACCTAATAACAGGTTCAGCTGCAACTCTTTCTGGGATCTGAATAATAAACCCACAGTGATGCTTCCCTGGGTCTCCGTTTCCATTTTATTGCCCTTCTGGGTGCTGCCAAGGGATGGATCCTGCTGCCGCCCGGTCCCACAGCAGGCACCGGGGCCAGGGGGGTGTGAGGCACAGGTGGACTCCAAGCAGAACCCTGAATCACTTCTCTCAGAAGCACTGAAGGAATCACGGTGCTGATTCCCCTCCACTGGGACCTGCATGGGTTAGTTCTCCTGCTCATACACCCTGAGGTGCCTTCCTGCCAGCTCCGGGCCATGTGCAGATGGTGCAAGTGATGCTCAATATTGTATTTTCCCAAGTACGCAATTATGGTTCATTAACTTCATTTCCTTACTTCAACTGCCCAGCTTCATGCGAAGTCCGTTACCTTGCTCCTGCTCAGCCTCAGTCTTCTCCAACAAGCTGGTGACTGGATCCTCCAGCCAAGTATGGCATCCCAAACTTGGCATGGGTGTCAACAAACTGGCAGGTGATCAGAAAAGAGCTGCAGGAAGGGCAGCCTGGCTGCAAAAGTTGCCTCTCCTCTTACTGTGGGAGATGAGAGGACAGGTCGTAAGGTGACCAGCCAGCAGTGCAGGGGTCCTTGCTTTGGGAGAACAGTGCTAGAAAGAGACAGGTACTCCAATGAGCAGGACAGCACATCAAGAAGAGCCAGTGGTGGGAACAGATGCTGGGATGAGTCAGCTCAGAAACAAAAAAAAAGCATGAACAGCTCAATTAAGGACTTGCAGATCTGGTGTCACTGACAAGCTTCTACCTGGGAGCTGTCAGGGAGCCTTGGGTCTCTGCCTCGCTGCACCAGTGCTGAGAAGGTAGTGGGCAGAGAGGCTGAGATGTGGTCTGAGCTAAACCCTGTGGGTTTGGGGTGTGTGGGGACTGCTGGGGCCACGGCTGTTCCTTCATGTCCTCTTCCCTTGTGTCCCCTTGAAGCTACATGCCCCCATGCACCTCCAGTTTCCTCCTGCACATCCTTCATGGTGCCTGCTTACCCAGAATACCAGCATTCGCCCCATGGCCCAAGGAAACCCTCTGGGAATAGGTCACATAGTAGCTTTGGGGGCAGCTGGTGATGTCCCATCACTGTTCTCTCATGGCTGGGCTCGGCGCTCACCCTGTGACTGGAAAATCAGGGCAGTTTCTCTCCAAATCCATGACATAAACCAGCAAACGGAGTCTTTTCCATTCCACTTTCTGGCTGTGCTATAAGTGAAAACGTCCCCGCACGCAGTTAAGGTGTCAGAGAAGGAGATTTGAGGCTTGTGCTCCTCCGCAGATCTGCTAAATGCCCTCTGAAACACAGCTATGGGAAATTCGGTAATAACCGACAGCCCATTACAGCCAGCGAGGCCTTGCAGCAGGCTTCGGAGAGGCATCATGTCATTAGCTGAAACTTCTGCAAACTATAAATACATAATTAGAGCCTGCGTAACGAATTACAGCGGGGTGTGTGTGTGTGGGTGCCTGCAAAGTCCCAGGGCACAAACACCTCCCTGGGTGAGAGCAGCACCTTCAAGCAACAGCTCTGCGCCGAAGCCAACTTAATATTCCACTCGCAAAAAGGTGTTTTATTAAACGACAGTTTGAAACTTAATTGTATTAATTTTCCATTGGTTGCATATCTAATTCTAAATGAACTCACTGGCACCTCACTTCCCTACCTGCCCGTTGAATTAATCTCAACAGCCAATGTACTTGCAGATGGAGAAACTGATGGAGGTCACAGGCTTGTCACCTGCGTGCCACCCACTTGTGCAGGTGCTGAATATTCACCCTTTGCACCCAAGGAGAGGGGCCAAGGCTTTTGCTCTGGTGCTTTCTCGGGTTTCTGTTCAATTGGTGCTTTTGGCCCAGCCTTGGCTCTTGGCTCTTGCTCTTGGTCCTCTGCTCGTTGAAGCCCTGGTACACACAAGAAACAGTCGCAGAAAGAACAGCAATGACAACAGTGAGAAAAAAAATGTACAAAATAAGCAATATTGTGTGGACAAACAGATGGAGCGGAGCGGCTGCACGCACACGAGTGGCACTGCAGAACTGCGAGCTGGTCCCGGGGCATGATGTCAGCATGGTATGGAATAGCCCGGCTGCACCAAATTAAGCCTATCCTGGCTGAACCAGGACAAGGGGTTACCCCAGATCCTCCCGGCTTTAGCTGAAGTGTGACTGGAGAAAGGAGAGCTTTCCAATAAGCACTATCTGCAGGTGCTGAGCAAGGACCTTGCTGAGCCCATGAGAAACACCATGGGCTGTTCTCAGTGCACTACTGCCCTGGGCCCTCACCAGCTCCAACTTCCCGCTCTCCTACCCAAAGCAAAGAGCACACGTCTCACTCACTAATACTCATGCCTTGGTTCCCAGTGCCAGAGCAGCTACTCCAGTCATGTGAGGCCTTGAGGGGATGTCTGGAGGCCACTGGTTTCTAGCAGTGGAGAAGACCCAGGGACCTAGGTGGGCCAGATGATGGTGAGAACCTGCAGGAAGGATGGGAGTGGCCAGGTGGGGGTGGTCCCTTCAAAGGGACATGGAGCACCTTTGGACCTTACACCTTTGGACTGTGGGGTAACAGCCTGTGTGTGAAACAGGCTGGTGGAGCAGGCATGGGGTGAGGATTGCCTGGTAGGTCTTTGGGGTACAGGGATGTGTGTCTTTAGCTGCACGAGCTGGGAATGGCCACAGGAGCTACATGATGTCCTTGCCCCATGCTCCAGTGTGCCTGCTCCTCCTGCATCCTGGCTCAGTATCTCTGCTGAACAGAGCCTCAGTTTTATGGGAACTACAGCAGCCATCGCTTTATTTGAATGGAGGCTTCTTATGGTTTAATATCATTAAATACAGATGCAAGTTGTGTTCTCTAAAGCCATAATGCCCCTTCCTGTTACTGCCTCACAATTAACTGGGCCATAAAGCTTTCAAACATATTGCAGGCACTAATTCAACTGGATGGTGAAGAAACATGGTTTTATTGGGCAATTACAATGCTTGGAACATGTTCCAGTCTGTGTGATACCTTCCCAATAGAAACAAGGGCTACCAGGCCATGCCACTAAGAAAGGTTCAAAGGTGGTAGCAAAACAGCCGTGTCTCCAGGCTGCGGGGATGGTTTTATTTACATCTTAATAAAAAGCTAGCCAGGAGTGATGTCAGAGCTCGTGAAAGCAGAGAGCACAGTGAGCTGTACAGATTGGAGTGGGGCCAGCTCCTTTGCACCTCTGCTCTGTGCCACCTGCCCAGCCATCCTCCATCATGCTGCTGATGTCCTTCTGCTCACCCTGCTGCTCTCAGTTTAGTTTCAGATGCTTGGTCTGTGCCCTCCACACACGAGAACAATCTCGTTACCTGTGTAAATGTACAAGACTTGCTTCAGTCTTGATAAATCCCAAGACCAAAATGTCTTCTGATACTGGGGAGGCCCAGAGGAGCCTCTGGCAAGAACGTGTTGCAGGTGTCCTTGGATGATGAGGCAGGGAGAACAGATGCTGCCAATCGCTTTTTTCTTGATGATTTATTATAACATCGTACCCCTCTTACCTGTCCCTTCTCCAGAGAAGCACCCTCAGGCTGTCCAACTTCTTTTCATGGCTGAGCTGCTCCAGGCTCCTTTCTGAGCCTGATGTCCTCCAGGAGCAGCTCAGCTCTACCCCTTTCTTCTAGTGGTTCCTTTTGCCTGGTTTAAACAATGACATCAGCAGAAATTGAATTTTTCAGCCATCTATATTTGCTGTCAGACTGTGGAGGGGCATCACATGCAGGTTCCTTTGTGGTAGATGTCCTTGACACAGGACTCTTGTTTTCTGAGTATGGTTGTCTCAAGGCCATGCACCTCTTCCACCCCATCAGCGTGCCATCATGCTGACACACTTCTCAGTTTACATGGATGGAACATCCCCAGAGGGCCCTGTAAGAGGGGAGATTTAGATTGGAAATTAGAAGCAAGTTCTTTACCCTGAGGGTGGCAAGATGCTGGCAGAGGTTGCCCAAGGGGCTTGTGGCTGCTCCATCCCTGGAGGCATTCAAGGCCATGTCAGATGGGGCATGAGCAACCTGGTCTAGTGGGAGGTGTCCCTGTCACGGCAGGGGGTCTGGAACTAGATGGTCTTTGAGGTCCCTTCCAACTCAAACCATTCTATGATTCTGTGATTCCAGCGCAGATGCTGCTGGAGATGCTGCTCCATGGGGAGGTGGGGACCAGCCTCCCACGCCACCCTCCCACCCTTGCTGGGAAAGCTGGGCCCATGAAGAGCAGGGAGACTTGTTGCATGCTAGTGCTGATATCAGCAGGAGGCTGCGGCAGAGTTATTTTTCTGAATGCTCATTGTTTGCTGTGGGAGATAAGGCTGCTGGGAGCTAAAAAGATAGAAAGTGCTCTGATAGTGTTGCTTTCTGCAAATATTTGGTGAGTGGATTTGATTCCCTCTGAACAGGGACCACCAGCGTGCCCTGTCTGTAATGGAGGGGTTGTTTTCCAGGTTGTCAGGGAAATTCTATTTGTCATCTCCATCTGGAGCTGTTTTCAATCGCAAGCTCATGTCCTCGGCTCATATATATTTTGGTCTTGGCTTAGCCTGGGACTGACCCAGCAGATAGGAAGTGCCAGTCACAAGAGATGGAGAGCTCCCTGTACCCTCCTGTCCAGGAGCACAAGCAGGAGCTGGGAGGCAGCAATGCCTGATGGACTACCCTTGTGGTCTGTCTGGTGACAGGGGCACCTATCAGTGTCCCTTTGCTGTGGTGGAGGTCCAGGCTCGTCCAGAAAGGCTCTGTGAGCAGAGAAGTGCCCAGGAGGCCAGGGCAGCGCAAGGCAGGGCACAGGAGACACAGGCTGGTATCTCATTATGAGACCCCTGAGGTCTCCTTGCTCAAACTTTACTTCAAATGGGTCTTATCCAGCATCAACCCAGCTGTGAGGAGAGCTGTCCTCAGAGGCACATGTCCTGCTCCCTCTCACTTGTCTCAGGCTGTTTCTTCTGCCCTCCTGTTAGTCACACTGATGTCCCATGTGATGGGCCTTCAGGATGTTGAGTGGCTTGCAGAGTGCTATGGTAGCCCCAGAGGTCCTGCTGCTCTCGAGCTCTCCAGACCATTCCCTCCAGGTATTGCTTTTGACCTGATGGATCACCCTGAGATGCAGCCTGGCTCCAGAGGTGGCTTCTCAGTGATGCCACATCCAGCAATGGGAACGATAAGTTTTGCTGTACTCTGACAAATGCATTTTATCCATCCAGGTTACTGGTGACAGCTGGGATGGAGCAGACCCTGGAGGCACGGCCCCACCTGAAGATGCTCAGAGAGTGGGGACAGCCCTTCTGTGGGGAGACAGTGTGGGGTGACAAGCCCTCTGCTCTGCTGCAGCAAGACCAGCTCCTTCCTCAGCCACCACTGCCCCCAGCAAGTTAAAAAGGACATTGCCCATCTGCTTGCTGGTAGATTTGCCTGAGTGCATGTCACTGCACAAGACATCCTGTTTTCTTGGAGAAAAATGTGATTATGAACAATGAGACTTTGGCCTCTATCCTGTGGTGAAAGATCTTTTCTTTAAGAGATTTCTTTAAGCTTTGCTGGGCAAGGGTTCTTCTAAACAAGATGCTCTGAGCAGGGAAGAAGAAACAAGGGACACACAAGTTCAAACAAGGATCCTTGTGTCTTCCTGGTCTCCAGTTTCCAGCATGTCACAGCCGATCACATTTCACACACTCAGCTCTTGTACTTGTCGCTTGCCTTCAGTTCAAGCATCCCCAGGACACATCCCAGTCCAGGAGACATGGAGACCTCAGGAAGGCACCTGCCTCCCTTGCCCACTCACGAGGATATTTCTCTGCTAGTTAAAGCTCCTTCTAGCACAAACTATCTTCTCCACAGGAAGGTGCTTATGTGGGATCTTCAAGTCAGCCTGCACACTTCTTATTTGACACGCGGAGCTCTTTCAAGTCCCTGATTTCCCCATCCATCTAACCCCTGACTGGCCTCCAGCCTGCACAAGGAGGCTGGGTGCAGCATGTGCATCACTTTTGCCTGTACTGTGCTTGGAGGTGAAATCACTGCTCTCCTCTCTCTATCCCCCAGCCCACGCAAGAACTGCCCAGGCAGTCCTGCTCATACTCACAGTGACCCACAGGTAATCTGCAAGCCACATGGGCAGACCTGTAGGACTCGCTGCCGGAGCACTGGGCTGTAACACCACACTTATGGGAAAGGGTCCAGTTTCCTGGGCAATCCCAGCCTCTCCCCATCCCTGCTGAGAGCTCGATGCGATTTATCAGTCTCTCCATTCTTTGCGTCAGCCACCAATCTTTTATGAATGAGTTTTTAATATGTACGTTCGAATCATTGATTAAAATATTGACTACTTAAAGCCTCCTGCTACACAACATCATGAGAAACACAGCTTCAGTGACAGCTCCCCATCAGCAACTGCTGCCTGAGCTCTTCTTACCCGAGTCTCAGCCTGTCTCACGTGTCTCTCCCTGATGCAGTTGAGTGCTCATTTCTAATCAGCCGTGCAGCACTAAGTCAGGCGCGGTCCCCAAGCTGAAGTATATCACATCTATTCAGCGAATTTTATCAACCACACGTGTAATCTCCTCTGTGAATGAAATGAAGGCTGACAAGACCTGCTTTCCATAAAACCATATTGATTGGCATTAATTCTCCAGCTTCCCTTCAACTGACTCCTGTATTGCTTTCCCTTGGCTTTGCCCATGGCTGATGCTCAGAGGGACCACCCAGCCTGCCCTCTCCTTTGGGATGGTCCACTCCAGCTTCCCTGGTGGCCCAAGATTCACCAGTGACGCTCTTGAGCAATCTTCTGCAGACCTCCCCATTGTGTCACGTATCCTCATCAGGTGCTGTTTAACGCCATCCTTGATCTTAAAAATGTTGATGGGTTCTCCAGCATCCTCTTGTGACACAGACACAAAGGCAGCCCAGAAACTTTTGTTGCATTTCTGCCCCATCCAGAGTTTGGTTATCTCTATAAAGCAAACCATTGCTCTGACTTTTTTGTCTTCACAGAGCATTTCAATTCCCTTCTCACTGCCATTCAGTCACTAAGTCATGCATTTTTAACTGATGAGTGTAGTTTCTCCTATCAATTTTCTCTACTTCATATATTCTAATGCAAAATCAATGGTTATCTATTTCCCCCCTACACTCCATTTTGTTACATATTGCTTTTTAAAATTTCTAATAGCTGCCTCCACTTCATCATTGGAGAGGATGGGCATCTGGCCAAACACGTCCTCTTACTTGATTATGGAATTATGGCTCTTACCCTCTAAGAAAAAAAATCCCTGTTTTCCCTCCCATTTTTCTCTCACTGTTTTGTCCTTCCCCCTCAATTCCTCTTGCAGTTTAACTCACTGCTGAGGATGTTCTCCTTCCATAACACCAGGCGAGCCACTTCTGGTTGTGGGTGCACAACACTGGGGAGAGGCATGGCTCTGTCTGCTTCTCCTGCGTCCTTTCAAGATCCATTTCCAGTAATTCTACAAATATGATAATTCCAGGACTCCTTGAGCCACTTTCACTTGGATAATTCCTTTCCCTACCACCTTCTTGCTGGGTACTTCCCAGCCGAGTTAACCACTCTACAGCTGGATTTCCAACCACTACAGGTCCCAAGATCAGCCTGTTCCCACCTTGCATGTGTTTTTGCCCTCAATATATGCTGTTTGCTTTTCTCAGGACTGACTATATCAGAATGGCAGGATAAAAGCCTCCTCAGGACTGATGTGGAGAGACTGACCCCCCCTAAAATGCAGATACACCTCATTCTGGTGCCAGGGAGAGTTGCTGCCCATCTCCAGCAAGCTGGAGCACTTCTGGGGCACACCTCCTGTGAGACCCCCTGCTCCTTGAGAGCCTGCAATCCTGAAAAGAGAACAGGGCAAATTGAAATTAATAATTTATGAGTGACAGTAACAATTTCCACCATTCAAGGAAGCAAAGAAAATTGTTCCATAAACATTTTTCTTTTCAATTTCTTACCAGTTACTTGAAATTTGATTTCCATCTAGTTTGTTTCATCAAACCTCCCCAAAGTGATTTAAAAAGTGTCGCAGGCAATTACCCAGCTGCAGAAGGAAAGCAACGGTGGTGGGGCAGCTCCATTTCACCAGCCCAAAAGGAGCCAGGAGAAGGAGGGTTGAGGTTGCTGGCAGAGAAACAATTAGGCAGTACCAGAAATTGCTGGTCAGAACCTCGGCAAGCAGAACCTCGGCCACACTCATGCCTTTGGTGGGGCAGGGACAACAGAGTCCACTTCATGGGGCCAATGAAAGAAGTTCAGGGACTATTCAGCAGCAGTAGGCCATCCGATTGTGTATAAGCCTGTCACATCATCTTCCCTCCAAACTGTCAGTGGGTCCAGCATGCAGCTGGGACTGGAGTCTCAGCACTCCTGGAGTGCCGAAACCTCCCATTTCTAACCCTGATGTGTCTAGGCTTGGTTTCTACCATGTGCCCTGGTTCTGCATTCACTGGAGTGAGGAGTCCTCTGGGCTTGGCATGGGTTTGGCCAAGGGCATCCATCCTACAGAGTGCTGTGGGCAGGTGGGATCTGGATTGTCTTGGGTGCACAGCTCATGGGATTACTTCTACCACGCTGTGACCCAGACTTGGCTGTCCCACGTTTTCTAGTTTGGGCTCTGACTTTGTCCCTCTCTAGGCACATTCTGCACTTTTTCCAAGTAGCGAAGGCCCATCTCTTCTGCAGAGC
This sequence comes from Eurystomus gularis, assembly GCA_013400335.1. Lineage (NCBI taxonomy): Eukaryota > Metazoa > Chordata > Aves > Coraciiformes > Coraciidae > Eurystomus > Eurystomus gularis. Next base: position 67,733 of record VZZY01009424.1, read on the forward strand.
CAGGTCTCTCTGATGCTAAAGCACAAGCAGTCCAATGTCTCCATCCCTTTCTTTCTCAGTTATTCTCCCACATGGCTGATCTAGCCTTCAAGCATCACCTCATACTGCCATGGTACTGATGTTAGGGATAAACTGATTGTATGTCTCAACAAGAGCCATTCTTCCTGCCTCTGATTTGCTCCAAGAGCTTCATCTCTTCAAGTGGCCCCAGCTCATGCATGCTGGCTGCTGACAGGGAGCTGCTGGTGGAGCTGGGCTGGCTCGGCCTTGCTCTGTGCCATACCCCAGCAGTGCGGATATTTGTTTGGAGATCAAAGACTGGAGTTCTTCTGCAGATGGAGTCTGTGGAGTGCAAGGACTAGACAAGGTGCTTGGTGAAAAGGCCACTGGAGCCTGGCTGGCTCTCCATATCTGCAATGAACATTGCCACTGGCTTAAATACCATATACCGAGAGCAGGGAAACGACCATTGAGAAACAAGTGATTCAAGGTGCTGGAAGACAAGTAATGAGTAAACTTCCACAGCCTGCAGTAAATCACTGCTCTAGATGTCCATGGGCATGGAGGCCCTGATGCCAGGAGTCTGGGGAAGGTGGGGAGGGCAAGCTGCTCACCCCAAAGGCCACACCAAATTTTTCCTATCCTTTCCATAATTGAGGAAGACAAGTGCTGAATAGGCAGCAGCCCTCCATGGACATCATCCAAGCCTGGAAGTGTTTACAGTGTCAGTTCTTGGAGCATAATGGGGAATTACATGAATAGGTTGGCAGGGTTTTAAAAGTAATAGCTTTGTTAAAAGCCGTTAGGATCAGGCACTGCTCGTCAGTGCCACGGCTGTCTCATGGTCATGGCAGACATGGGTTTGCTATCCTGTGACTCCCTAGCCACGTAACACAATTCTCTCTCTTCTGAAACGAGTGACAATAAATGGATACAGAAATTAAAAACAATTCCCGGTTCCTGTTATGTAGGAGCATGATGATGGGCTGTGCTTGGAGCATGGCAGCACTAACCCCGCCATGCTGGCAATGAGCTCTTGCTTTTAAATAAAGACCCAGGATAGAGATAACTGCTCTAGGAGTGAATTCCTTCTCTGGTGAAAATGGGTGCAGGGAGGTGGGAGGAAACCTGTGGCTGCATTCAGGAGAGAGGCAGCGTGGGCTCCACACATAGTGCAGGACCCATGGCCCTCGGCCCCAAGGGTGAGCTTAGTACAAGTCAGATGCAAGTACCACCATGCATGAAGGGCAGATGTTCTCCTCTGGAGAAGATGTGCGGTGGGATGTGTAGGACTCATGCCAGGGGTTCAAGTGGGACCTGGCTTTGCAGAGATTAGACCCTCTTGGTTGGGCAGACAGACCCAGTGATGGGCTCAGGTAACCCTGTGTTTAGGATATTATTTCACACTGGTTTTACCATGACATCCACTGTCCTGCCCCACAGACCCCATACAGCAGAATATACTGCAACCCCAGTGTCACATCCTTTCACTGTAAAGGCTAAAAGAGGTTTCCATGAAGGTCCTATTTTTAGCTTTTCAGCCAGCTCCATTGCTCTGAAGACTGATGAGCAAGCTCTGGAAGCTAATTAGAAGTTTCTTGCAAAGTTTGACTAAAATGGGTCAAATTGCTATGGAGATCCATGTCAGGAGGCATCACTCAGATTTGGAACTGCTCCTTAAATTGTAGGTTTTGGAGTAGGTTCATTTGTCTTAAGTAGAAAAACGTTTTGCACTGGGCAGCCCAGGCCAAGGCAGGAGAGCAGCGGTAGTTAAGTACTGCTGCTAATGATTATCTTAGTTAGGACCTAGAAGTGCACCTTCCGGTAGTAATTTTCAGCATAGATATCACAGGCGTGGACAACTCCTGATTTGTTTTTAGTATCTTTTTATTAAGCAAAGAAGAGGTGAAGACATAGACCTGAATTGCTCTTCTCTGCTGCTCTCTGGTGCAAGAGGACATCTGTGTGGCAGCCCCATGACACTGCACAACCTGCTACTGATCACTGACTCTCATCCCTCCACAGCCTCCTTCTTGCTGTGGGGCCAGTGAGCTGGATGGGGTGGGAAAGATGCCCAGAAAGGGCAGGATGTGTTGGGAAGCTTTGCTGCAGAGGAGAGATGAGGAATGAGCCAAAGTTTGGCTCTCTCTTGGCCCTAGTTGTGTTGGGTGGGTGAAGACCATGATCTGTGGATTAAGGGAGTGGGTGAAATGCTGGTGTCTCCAAGAAATGAGGACAAATGTGTGGAGATGCTCTGTACAGGGGGTGGGGCAGAGCTCCTCCTTGGTGCTGGTGATGGGGCTGACCTACGGCAGGAGGGTATTGGAAGGGCAGTTTCGACGGGACATCACCCACTGTTGGGAACAGGAACCGCAGACTCTGGGCCACGTCCGTCCTCCAGCTGTATGCCCAAGGAGACATGCCAGTGTCTCAGCTGTCCACGTTGCCTCCTGTGAGTGCAGGCTCAGCCCAGCTCCTCTCAGCAGTCCTGGGGATGGATGATCTCCCCTTCCTTTCATTACCACCTGGCCCATTCCCTTGGCCCACCAAGACCAGCATGTACGTGTACTCAGCAGTCCTCCCATATGTTGAGTCTCATGTTGTTGTCCTGTCTGTACAGCCATATGAGCTGTGCTGGAGGATGTCCACCATCCCTCAGCAGCAGGGCGAGGATGCTGTCCCTGCTCTCTGCCTGCGCAGCCTGATTGGCTCGGTGGAGGTGGTGGGGGTGGTGCAGAGCCCTGCTTTGTTGTTTCCACCCATTAACATAAAATCTCTCGAGGTGAAGCATGACCTGATTTCAGCGCTGGAGCCCCACACCAGAGATGACTACCACAGAAGGTGGTTTGTAGGACTGCAGTGATGTCTTGGGCTACAAAGATATTAACTCAAAGCATGAAGAGCGCTGACAATTTGCTGCGCTTTTCTGGTGTTTGATGGCAGATAACAGCCTTTCTGAGCAGATAATTAAGACAAATTTGGTGGCCACATATGGGACTTCCCTTTGTTGGTTGGAGGGATGTGGACTGAGCTCAAAGCAGGCTTCCTCCTGGAGCCGCTGCCTTTGCCAGCTCTCACCAGGCTGTGTGTTGGGTTGCTGCTCTGCTGTTTCAGAGAAGCCAGAGCCCTGAAAAATTCATGTGAAGTTCTAGGAGGAAAAAAAAAACAAACTCAATTTGGGTTTTTGTGACATGAAAGCCCTCTATTAGGCCTTGTAAACTTTTTCTGACATTACCACTTCATGAAAACTTTGATTTCAGCAGTTGACTCCCTCTAATCTCCCTCTACCTGCTAGGTCTGTCTCCTTTTTTTACTTAAAAAAACATTTTGGATTTGTCTTCGATGGCATCTTTCAAATGTCAGCAGTTACCAGACTAACACGGAATGCAAAGGCCTTGGCAAACAGTCTTTTAAAGAGCTGGGGCATATAAATTTAAAGGCATGATATAATCTAGGAGGAATCCATCAGCCAGGGGAGCCTCTTGCATGAAGTATATTGAGAACTAAGCACAATATGAGCAGAAGGAAAATTGCTTTTTCCCTTTTGAATTTTTATTCACTTACCAGCAATATTTACTAGTAGCAGGCAGAACCTATTTTTCATTTTCTGGGGAGAACGGAGAATTCTGGTGCCACTCATCTTGTCACCAAATTAAATCTGTCGACTTGCTGCCAGGTCACTGTGATATTAATGATACACTTGTAATCCCTTTCGTTTGGGAGGCCTGTGGATGGGGAAGTGAGACACTTGACCATTGTTCACACATTGTAATAGAAGGAAAAAAATAGCGCTTCTGAAGTCCTGGGAAATTGCAGCTCCCTCTGTCATTTATTCCCTTTGTGTTAACAGAGCCAGGCTGCAACCAGCTCTCGCAGCTCAATGTGTGGATGCTGTCCCATCGCCAGCTTCGTCTGGCAATTAGTCGGAGGACAGGGAGCCTGGTGCAATCAGTGAGTGACCAGGTGCTCACGCAGCTCTGCTCTTCCATCTTTTAACAAGCCGAGACCAGCCCAGGGCTGGCCATGGTGCCTGCTTGGGCCCCGTGTCTCTTCTCTCTGGCCCTGCATCTCTTTTCTCTGCCCCTGCATCTGTTCTCCCTGGCCAGGTGGACATCAATACCTACGGGCACTGCTGTGGGGATGAGCAGCCACCAGTGCTACTTGCCTTCCACTGAGTCAGACTCCCAGCACATGACAAAGGAAAGGTTCCCAGGGCCGTCTGTCCAGAATAAAGGAGCAAATCCTAGCTAACCTGGGAAAATTCCAAGAAGGGCCAGGCTGGGGAGATGTTCTGCATTGTAGCTCGTATTATCCATTCTCATTTTGTCAGCCCTGTCCCTCAGACAGCCGTTCTCCTGGGACAGAGCTGTCACCCTGCTCCCAGTGACACTCTTCAAGGCCAGCTGTGAGCGCAGAACCTGAGGAGTCCCCCCATCTACTCCCTTTTGCTTTCTACCATGACAAGCTGCACCAGCTGCTCAGCAACCCATGGCAGCCAGCTGGGATGGAGCTGGTGCTGCTCATGTGGCTTGAGACTCACCCCCAGTGGTGCAATCCCCATGGCCCTAAAGGAGGCACCCATCTTTCAGGTCTGCCCTTTCAGGGCTGCAGAGGGCTTGTGAAGGTGGAGGATGTTCCACAGTGTTTCCTGCATTTCCCCAAATGCAGTTTCTGTCCTTGCAAGGTGCAAGGAGAGAGGTGTTCCTGGCTTTCAGGAGAGGCAGGAGCATCACAGTCTTTGCCCTGGAGCAGGGCTGGTGTCACTTCATGTGCTGTCGTGACTTTATTTAGTGAGAACCCTGCTGTGGTTGGAGAGGCTTCTGGGAAGTGGGGTGGCACCAGGTGCCAGGGGTCCTAAAATCTTCTGTGTTTTTAATGAGCCAGCTGGGTGACTCTGGGGCAGATGCTTTGCAATGCCTGGAGAAGAGTCCTGCTCTCTTTTTACAGTGGGGATTCCTCAGTATTTCATATAGAAATGTCATCTCATTCAAAGCTCCCAGAGATACCTGCTGAGTTCCAGCTAGAGCTGGTCAGGAGAGAGCAGGGACATCTTACAAGGCTTTGGCAGAACCACTTGGGACAGCTACGGATAAGCACAACTCCAGCAAACCCAAGCCCTTTCAAAATGCTGCACAGAGCTCAGATCTTCTGTGCCCCCCTTCCCCAAAGCTCTGGGCTCTCCTAAACTTGAATGTAGAAGTGGTGTTTTGGAAACAGAGCTGCTGAGGAAAGGGCTGAACTTCCAGTGATGGATTTGGCTTTGAACTTCCTTGATGAGACAATCTCTGGGCTCTGGCTGTGGAATGCCAGGGGCTGTTGTTAATGACGGAGAGAAGTGTGCTCTATGCTAACCTGTGTGGCCACCTCCCAGACCAGACTGCCAGGCTCTGTGCCTCACATCCCATCACCTCCTGACTGCTCCTGAGTGGGGCTTGGTGAACTGGCCTTGGAGACGCCTTGGAGCAGCTGTCCCAGGGCAGGATGTAGGGACTCAGGGAGGCTTCCTGGGATTACACTGTCTGTGCCCTTCCCGCTCACCCTCTCCTAATTAGCATTCCTTTTGCACACTTAATTAGCACATTCCTGCTTTTAAGTTATGGGCTGCTTTCCTATATTTACACCCTCCTAAAACATCAAGGGAGAGGTCTATAAATTACATCTCATGAAAAACATTAATTGTGTGAACTCCTGGTAGGATTTATAATGTTCTGCTTGCTACTCGCTCTGCACGGAGCCTGCTCATGCAAACACACACACGCAGACCGAGAGATTCACACAAACCACGTCTACTCACACGTTGTACTATGGCCGTGCACGTACCTGCGCCCGTGCACGTCCCGCACCCATCACCCCCAGCCCATCCCTGCACATGGAGCAGCACGTCGTGGTCTGTGAGAAGCAGTTGTCCAACAGGTAACCCAGTGTCTCCCAGTCAGACCGTGGGCGCTGGTGGGGTGGGAGGCTGTGATGGGATTCAGCAACCTGTAAATCTCCCGGAAGAGCTATTTGTATGTGCAGAGTGCCTGGTTTATAGAGCATGAGGGCCTTACCTCAGCCCAGGCAGGATGTGCTGCCTTGCCCTGTCACTGGTTTGCAGGGGGTTTCATGCTGGTCAGAAGTCCTGGCACCTTTGCCATCCCTCCTGAGAGCTGGGCAGCACAGACTGTGAGCACTGACCTGTCACTGCAGCCATGGCACAGGCAAAGTGGAGTATGAATGACCTGGAACCATGATCCTGCACCACTGGGACTCGCTGAGGCTCTTTCAAAAGTGCACAGGAGAAGGGGCAGCCCAGCGAGGGAGCTTGCTGCAGAGGTCCCAGCTGGCTCAGGCTGTGCTCACCAACAGCCATGCCTCTCTGCATCTAGGATTGGACTGTAGTTTGAACAGCAATCAATATTCCCACCCTCTTTATATGTCTAATCTCTTTTTAAAGCCTCTGGAGCTTCCCCAGCATCCTGCAGCCCTGAGTCCCACCAGTTAACAACGCGTTGTACCTATATCTATTTTTTTTATCCAGCCCGCCATTTCGTCACTCTGTGACAGCCCCTACTCCTTGTTGTAAAACACACCAGGACACCATTCACCAGAGTCTGGTGAGGACTGGTGATCAGACTGGTCTGACTGGCAGCTGGGACTAGTTGTGATGTGCTGATACAGGCATCTGCATTTCAGATCTTACCCGATGTGGTGAACCAACCCACATATTAAGAACAACATGAGCTCAGACGGGTCTAAGAGAAAGTCTTCTAGTCCAGACCCTGCAGGTCTGAAGGTTGCTGTGCACCTTCCCCATCAGCAGTCATCATCACTGAGCTTCCACCTGATGCCCCAAGGTTCAGACTACACCTGAGGCAGCTGCAAAGGTCCGTGGCCCATGCCATCTTTCCTCTTTTCCCTGGGAGAGAGGCTGAGGTCACATTTCTTGTGCCCTCAGAGCTGCTGTGCTCCCAGGGCAGGGGACCTCATGCAGTGTCCATCCTGCTCTGCTCCTGGGACAGGCTCTGTGCTTGCTGGCTGCACGACACAGCTTCTCCTCCAAGCACCAGCCCCTACTACTTTTTACTGTAGAGGAATCTGAAGTGTTCCTGTGTCCCAGGTTTCCTGCAGGCATGGCTGGACATGAGCTGGGGGCTGTGAGACATTTGGCACGCATTCCCTCCATTTACATGTAGCAAGCTCCAGCTATTGAACTCTCATTAACAACTGAAGTGCAGCCAAGACCTCAGTTAATGAGAAAAATATGTCACCCTGAAATCTGAGAGGGCCTGGTGCCTTCTGCTGAGCACTGAGCAGCTGAGACCAAGCGTGCTCTTCATGCCGTCACTGCTGCCCAGTCCTGTGAGCTGGCAGAGGGGATCCCTGCTGGTCCATGAGGGATGGATTCCTCCACCATGCAAGGTTATTGAACCTGGAGGAGAGACCCCGGGAGCTCAGGTTCTCAAGGCTCAGCCATCCTTAGACATCTCTGGAGAGGAACATTGCTGGCATCTCTGGAGCAGGAGTCCTGGAGCCCTCCTCCAGGGTGGGATCCGAGACCCAAGGGCAGTTGTGGGCAGCAGCGTGATGTGTGCATCTCCTCATGCACAGGTGATGCCTGGCTCTACTGCAGTCCAAAATACGAAGGATACATGGCTTACCCCAAAGGCTGTGCAGGAGAAGGTGAACCTAAAGCAAAGGGACTGTGGAGATGCCAGGGCACTGGGAGCAGGTGTGAGCTTTTGTGGACCTCTGCACTTTCCCTGGGGACCTCTCCTCTCCAGGATGTGTCAGAAGAGGGGTGCTAACCTGTGTTGTCCAGAACTGGTGTTTACTTTACTGTTACTACACACAGGACCCTCATGATCCTCAGGTGCAACTAGGCCCAGTCACCGTCCTCTGTTCTGTAGAGGATACTGTGACAGCTGAGCATATTTCAGAGGCTGTGACTGGTTTGCACCGGGCAGCTCATCCGTGATTACTGCAAGGGACACATGTCAAGTGTCTGAACCTTGGGCTAACACATTGGTCCATCAGGGAGGAGCAAGCGAAGTGAGGAGATGCTGAGGGAAGGAAGAGCTCTCAGCCCCTCCTGCTGAGTGGGTCCAAACTGAGACTCGTGTGTGTGTCCTGGTTTAAGTAGAACCAAACCAATTCTGTTCATGATTTTACTTTTCAGCTAAGTCTTTTCTAACTAACTGCACTTTCTGAAGCTCACAGCATGTTTTTGCAGACAGTGTCTGCTTCTAGCAGTGATAACACTCCATGTTTGGAGTTACTACCAAGAGTTGGTGTGTGGACCAAGGTCACTGCTAACTCTTGTGTACCACATCGAGGGGTGCAGAAAGTGAAAGGAGGAGGAGCGGCTTGGACAGGTGACCCTAAACTGACCAACGAGGGATTCCATCCCATATATGTCATGTTTAGTATAAAGCTGAGGGATCACAACGGTCTTGACCCTTCCCATTAGCTCTTCCACTGGCCTTCGTTTCCCTTAGGGCCTTCTTGCCTTCTTGGACCCTTCCCTTCAGCCTTCCCTTCTTGCACCTTCTTGTGCCTTTGATCCCCATTTGTGTGTTCCTGAACCCAGCTCCTGAACCCTGTTCCCATCAGCTGCTGAGCCCAGTCTGGGACTTTCCTGGTGCCTGCTCCACAGCCTCAGTGGTGACGGTGATGTCATTGCCATCAGGGGGAGGCTGGGTTCAATACTGGTTTTGTATCTATTTGTATATATCCCATTTTATTATTATTATCTTCATTAAAGCTGTTCTAGTTTTGTAATCCAGAAGCCTCTCTCTCATGCCCTTCCTCTCCCATTTTTGGGAGGGCGCCATAAGTCTCTCTCCTTTATCATCTTTCTCTACCTCTTGGTGTGGGGAAGAGGGGTTAACAGAGAGCATCTGTTGTAGGTCTGGTGGATGGAACCTCAACCTTGACAGTGTGCAAACACTGTGCCCCATGCGCTTGCCCAGTGCCCCAGGCAGCGTGCCACGCTCAGCAGAAGCGAGCCTCAGCTGGTTATGAAGTGAGGGATGTGCGTGTCACCTTCAGTTACTTGCAATGTCATCCCAGGAAAAATGTGACAGCGCAGACAATAATTCTTCCCCTTTAACAGGAGGTTTTATATCTACCTGGAATTTAAACATTACCACTTCTGACACGCTCTCATGATTTTTATTTTATTTTTTTTTTAGTAATATGAAAATATTGCTTGTGTGTGAGGATTCCCCATGGACACCAGCAAACCTTCCCAGTGGGAAGTGGCAGGAGATTTGCTGCTGAGTTCTGCCTCCTAGGTGTCCAGTGTCGACATTTCTACTGTTCTGCTGTTGCAGCTATATGCAGCCACTCTGCTTGTGTTCTCCACGGGCTGAGTGGTTATTTCTTGTGTTTCTTTTCACGTGTTTGGATATGGAGGCCCATTCACAGGGCTACTTTTGATCTGTTACAGACCAAGGAAGGAAACCAGAAACCCACCAGCCACCTTTAAGAGGTGAAGAAGAAACCTTGTGTTTCCACAGGGATTGTAGCCTCAAAGAGGTTCTGTGCAGCCAAGGATGAACTATCATGTCTTGGGTGCTGGAGGATGGTGTCCCATGGTCCTGGTAAGGATGTGAGTTGTTCATGAAGGAGGGTGCAAACACCAGGGCTGTGAATGGGAGCAGTGAAGGTAGAACTCCTGCGGACTCCCTCAGGGAAATGATGACTGGAGAGGAGTCAGTGGAGTCAGTGGAGAGGAGCATGGTGCCCAGCTGGGCAGGACAGCAGTGATTCTTCCCTGGTGTGGTCAGCCAGAGTCCGAAGAGACGAGGCAGACCTCAGCTTGCTTGATGTGACTCTACTCTGGACCAGCTGATGAGAATAAAGACATGTGGAGCTCATTGCCAGTTTGGATTCTTGATGTTCCTTGTTGGCCACCAGTTCATTTCATTCAGCGTGGGCCAGAACGTGATGGCTCAGACAGAAACACTTAGCACATAGGGCTAAGTAAAAAACAGAAGGTTCTTGCAGAGGAGAAAAAATATGAACAAAACTGAGTAGAAGACAGAAAAGAGAAAGAGAAAACAGATGTACCTCTAAGATCAGAAATTTTAGCTTCTGTAAGAACAGTTTTGGTGTCCAGAGGGTTACCCCCAAAGAAAGGAAATCTCAGAATCATAACGGTTGGAAAAGACCTCTAAGATCATAAAGTCCAACTGTCAGCCCAACACTACCATGACCACTAAACCATCTCCCAAAGTGCCACTTCTACATGTTTTTTGAACACCTCCAGGGATGGTGACTCCACCACTTCCCTGAGCAGCCTGTTCCAGGGCTTGATCACTCTTTCAGTAGAGAAATTTTTCCTAATATCCAATCTAAACCTCCTCTGGTGCACCCTGAGCCCATTTCTGCATGTAGTTTGGGAAGAACAGTTTAGAAATCAGAAAGCCAATATATAGTAAAAGGAAAAATGTTTTGGGATTGACATCCTAGAAACAGATACAGGAAGTGACAAGCATAAGTAAAGCACATGGTTGGGCTTTATTTGCGTAGTGTTGTTCTAAGATTTGTGTGCTTGGTTATTCTGGGTTCCTCTGCAAAGCCCAGCCCAGCAGAAGCCTTCACCAGCCCCAGCAGGAAAGGTGTTGCTAGAGCTGGCTGAGATGGAAGATACTTGGATCATGGGATGTGTAGCTTCAGGTGCACTCCCGTGCAAGACAGGGGTTTTGTTTGAAGTTCATCTGGTGGCTTCCAGATCTATTTCTACTTCTCTCAGCTTGTTTCTTGTTCCTTGACAGATCCTGTTCCTTTTCTATGATGGAGTCATGACAGATCACTGGAATATGCATGCGCTGTGTAGCCGCTTTCAGAAACGCACACACGAGTGATCTCAGACAGGCTTTCCCTACTGAGATCCTTGTAGCAGAAATTGTGCCATTGATTTTCCAGCATCCTAGGAGCAATATTTATTTTCACATTTGCCAAATGCTTATACTCTTTTGTACAACAGTAATGTGCATCACCTCACTATTAGTCAGGCAACTAAGCGTTCCCAGGCAAGGCATGCGGAGCCTCTGCACTGCTCATCTGGGGGGGGAGATGAAGAACACAAGAAGATGAAGAACACTCCATCCAGCTGAAAAGGAAGAGGGAATTTTGACCAACAGCATTTCTTAATTGGCCTAGATTATGGCCAGTAACCAGAAACAGCAGTTTTGCTCTTGCAAAAGAACCCCATCCTGATTATTTTAATGTCCATGAGGAAACAGGACCTCTGCTTCAGCTCTTATTTGAAAGATAGCAACTCCTATTCAACCAGGCAGCTTCACACGCTGCAGTGCCAAAGTCAAGGAGAGAAACCTCCCTTCAGGTGCCCACGGTGCTGTGCAACCAGCTCACCTTGCCAGCTTTGATAGTACTGTAGTGTTCTGCTGCTGACAGCAGAAGTTATCAGCAGCGCAGGCATCTCCAAAAACTCTATCTGGGGGGATTCTGCTGGGTCTGCTGCTCATCTGAGACCTTTTGCTTCACTATGAGTCTTCCAAACCACCCCAGAGATTTCAGCTTAGTCAAGGTCCACACCTTGCTGTGAGCAAGGGAAGAGGAGATATTTATGGACAAGATTTTCCAGAGGATGAGACAGGTGGTATGTTCCTGTGGCCTCCAGAAGCTGGCTGGCCAAAGAGTTCAGCGTGGCAGAAATATCTGCAGCCATTGAGAGACCGGTCAAAAAAGACCATCCTGTAGTGAAATGTGGGTCTGAGGCATCTGCATCCTGCCCCAAGTCTGGAAAGCAAGTGCATCTCACTAGAGTTTTCAGCCTCTGCATCTCTTTGCAGGGCCTCAGCAGTTGCCCCAGTGACCTTGCAAGACACATGGTCTGAGTTACTGCTGTTAGTGTTGCGCCACTGTCCTTCCCCCTGCCAGGGCTCCCCTTTCTCGTTGCTCTGGGACATTGCTGAGTAGGAAACACCTCAGGTTATGTCCATGGTCGCAGCCTCTGTGGCCCTTGGGATGTCTCCAGGGATGCAGCGCTGTGGGTGATGCCTTCAGAAGACAAAATATGCATTGCACCAGTCTTTGTAGCACCAGAGGACAAGGGAAAGCAATTAGTTTAGTGACTGATTTCTGGAGGATCTTCCTCAGAAAAAGCTGCCCTTGCTGTCCCCAGACAGCCTGGAGCCTGGCAGGGACCTCTTGGGCTGAGGCACTTGACCTCAGCAGAGGACTGGAAATGGGGGGCCTGTGGTCCAGGAAAGACTGGTATAATAAGACCCCCTTTTTAAAGCACCTCTTGATGTTCCTGATTTGTTTTCCAGGCTGAAGCACTCCATCTCTCCTTGGTCCATCAGTGCCTGTGTCACCTTCACCCTGACCCCCCTGCCTTGTGCCATCCACAACCTCTGTGCAACGTGGCAGCTCGGAGGGGATGAGATGAGGCAAAGCATGATGGACTTGACCTCTGCCTAGATTCTCCTTCACCCTGTTGCCTTGGGCTCTGCCACCTCCTCCCATCCATGCCCAACCTTTTTTTTCTTCATTTCCCACAAGTTATGTCTCCTTGTATCTTGCTCTTTCCCCCCAGATCTTTCTCCTTCCCAAGGAGCACTCTGGCTCCTGCTAACTCACAGCCATCAAGATGGTTCTGGGGGCTGAAAACAATCTTGCCAAGAACAGCATTTCTTTATTTGGCAACCTTGCAAAACCCAGTTAATAAAACCACAAATAAAACTGCACGTAACAGGACATATATTAAGAGAGAACTGGCTAAATCCTCGGTGAGTGTAAGTCAGTGTGGCATCACGAGCTTCCAAGGGGCTGCCCTGATTTACACCCACTGAGCTTAGGCCAAGCATTATATTTACAATGTACAGACATGATAAAATGAAATCAAAACAAAACACTAAACCCAACTCCATCTTAAAGCTTTATGGGATCCACAAACGGGTTTGAAATAAATCACGTACCTCTCACAGGTCTTGTAAGTCAGACCACTCAGCTTCCAGGGGACCCTGGTGCAAAGCCAATTGCTCACCCCACCAGCTTAATCACATGGAGATTTGTGCTCTGGGGAGGTGTGCTCCATACACAGCACTGCTGGCATTGGCTGAAGAGTCAAGCACTTGGAAGCTGGGGGTGATGCTGGAATTAGGACTGCACGGGAAAGAAGAACTTACTTTTCCTGGTGCTTCTGAGTTATGAAGTACCCCCCCAGCCACCACCATGTCTGGTTTTCAACATCTCACTCATTTTTTGTGGCTTCATTTTTTTCCCCCAGGTTTTATGATTTACAGGAAATTCCTTTAGACCTGGGCTGAGACACTAAACACCATTTCCCTTACAGATGATCGACCACTGAGTTAAATTTCAGGCTCATACTGAGGGCACCTGACCTTACTGTTGAAAGAGAGCAGCAGCTAAATTATTCCTCATCTTGTGTCCTAGGATGTTTAAAACATGATTGTGTTGCTTTCAAACCCACATATATCCCTAGGCAGCGAGCATAGGTTAAAATGAGAGGGCAGTGGGACAGATGCAGTTAAAAGTAACTAAAAGCCAACTTAACAGAGGCAGATGTATCTCTGGCCTTCAGTAAAGTCCTCAACAATGCTGGATGTTCTGAGGCTTGCAGAACAGTGTATCTTAAGATAGATACTTTTGAGACTTTAAAGACTTCCTCAAGTCCTTCCATGGTTGCAGTGTGTGTGGTGCTGGGTCATCCTTGGTGTCCACACTCCCTTTGGCAGCTAACGTGCAGAAGAGCAGCTTATTGGCTCAGGATTGCTGCATTTTGCAAGAGTTTGTACTAGCTTCTCCTTAGTGATGTTCAAGCAACCTTGAAACACAGGGCAAGAAAATCCTCCCTGACACACTGTAAAAAACCATGAAGACAAAGTCACTTCTCGGGAAGGGAATTTTGCTGGTCAGTTGTGACCATGTGCCCCTGTATGATCCTTCCTGCTTTTCAGGAACATCTGCTACATGGACTTTCAGATGACTCAGGAAAAGTGTCTGGCTTGTGGATTCCCAAAGCCTTTGGTGCAGAGTGTACCCAGGCAGCTCCAGCAGTCCATAGGCCAGCTGCCAGGCTTGACCCTGAAGCTCCTCGCCTCATGGTCTAGCCAGCCTGTTGTCTTTGATGAAGTGAGCTAGCTTGGGCAATTTCATCTGATCTTGTTGCTGGGACCCACGCCCAGGCAGAGGCACGTGTGCTCTGGGCCCCAGCTGCACCAGCAGATAGAGACATGAGAGATGAGGGGGCATGAATGTGTCCCACCTCCATGGTGCCCAATTTCAGGGACAGATGTGCAGCTCACCCAGCACCTGCAGCATCTCCACCAAGCCTTCCTGTGTCTGCGTTTTTAATGGTCCAGGTTACATTCTGAATGGGACACAAGGGGCATCCTGGAACTGGGAGCCTGACAAGGCTGTTTCTCCAAAACCTCTGGCATCTCTGTTTACTAAGAAACTAAAAAGAAAAAAAAAAGAAGAAAAAAGGCTGCAAACTTATATGGCAAGCCAAATCCTGGGATTTACTGCTGCCTCCTGAGGGATTAGAATAACAGGAAGGAGCTGAGCCTGTGTTTTCTTTCTGATGGGTGATTGCTGTGGATACTGGCTCTTCTTAGCCCTCCCTGACAAGAGCTTTGGCTTTGCTTTATGCATCTAAGCTGTGTGATAAATGGTTGGGGTGATCCCATAGACCTTTGCAGCAGCTTAAGTTCCCATGTAGCTTTGTCGCTTCCCAAAGTGCCTGGTAAAGTGGGAAGCAGCCCTCCAACGATGGCATGTGGCCTTGCCCTGTGCCATTGTGGCTGGGGCTCTTTGCTGTTTCTGTGCTTCCTCATGCTGGACACACTTGTCCCTGCACTGGTGATGTTTGCTGCACAGCACCTGTATGCCGTGGAATAATCAAGGTGTCCTTGGATTGCTCCATCCGGGTCCTTCTGGTTCCATTTGGGGGCTACATGGGACTTTCTCAAAGGCACAGGGCTCTACCTTTCAGGCACTGGCCACCCCACTGCATCCAGAGGAACCACTGACTTACATCTCTTGTCTCCTTTTGATGCCTCACTGCCCAGCACAGGGGCTGCCATGTAACAGGGAAGAAAGACTCAGCATGTGGCAAACACAGTGTGCCAAAAAGACTCAGTGAGGGGACTTAAATGTGTCTCAGAGAGCATAAATGTGGTAGGGCTGCTATAGGAGGAGGTGGAAAATAGCCATCAGCAGGCAATAGCCAAGAATGGCTGGAGAAGAGTAGTTGCTTGGTCCAAGGCTGGCGAGGAAACAACCAGTGTGAACAGGTACAAGGGCTGTGGTCCCTGGCAAAGACCCAGCAAAGGTCCCTGTGTGTGCTGGGTTATCTCACCACTGGGAATTTAGGGTAGGAATTTAGGAAGAGCTGAACATCCCTGAGAGCACTAATAATGCGATTCAGTTTCATCTCACTCCAGGCTGGTAGGAGAGCTGGGAGAGGCAGGGTGCCAAGGCAAAGAGGTATTTGGACTTCAGATGTGTGGTATGAGAAGAAACTTCAAAACAACTGGTCATTGGACATCAGGCGTGTGGTAATGAGCCTTAGTTGTTAAAAATCAAAGATTAGGCCTTTCTATTTAGAGATAAAGCAGAAGGGCTGGTGCCCATCAGGTACTCAGTAAACAAATAATACAGCCTGGAGAGGAAAGGAGCCAAGCTCAGCTCTTGTAACGTGCTCCAGAGGGGGACCAGACTGATTCTGTAAAAGCTCTGTCAATGCATTCTAGCAAATCAGTATGTCCCATTTGGCCTGGCTTTCCTCAAGTAGGTCACCGGTTAATCTGATGCAGGCAATGAGCCACTTTCTTTCTTTTTATTCTTTGATTCTGCTTTTCTAGCAGGTATGGTTTTGCAAACAGCATGATAAAAGAGTATTTATTGCTGGCACCTGAAAGCATTCTGCTCCAATAGCTGTCCAATAGCTGTTTCATTTCAAACGCATCGGGATGTCCCTAATTCCATGGCCATGGGAAGCTGGGTGTTGTGAACTTTGGAATAAATTTTTATTACTTCTCTAGCAGGGCTGTAGTGAAGCTGAATTTTAAAAGCTAAGGTAAAATGTCTGCTTGTCCGATTAGAACAATGTATTTTAGCAATGAATGGTGAAAACACCTGTTACGTGTGCAAATGAAGTTGTTGCAATTTAAAGTTATGCAAGCAGGTAAATTCTCAGAAGTCTCAAAGAGCAGGAAAATCATCAAATCACAGAATAGTTTGTGTTGGAAGGGATCTTAAAGATCGCCTAGTTTCACCCCTCCCTAATCTTCCACTAGATTAGGTTGCTCAGAGCTCTGTTCAACCTGGCCTTGAACACTTCCAGGGATGGGGCACCCACAACATCCCTGGGCAACCTGTGCCAGTGTCTCACCACCCTCACAGTAAACAATTTCTTCTTAATATCTAATCTAAATCTCCCCTCTTTCAGTTTGAAACCACCACCCCTTATCCTATCACTACATAGTTTCTGGGCGGATCTGCTCCATGATTTTGCCCAGCACAGAGATGAAACTGACTGGCCCGTGGTTTCCCAAGTCTTCCTTTTTTCCCTTTTAAAAAATGGGGGTTATATTTCCCTTTTTCCAGTCCCTCAGGACCTGTGGATGCATCTCATCAGGTCCCATGTACTTGTGCACTTTCAGTTTCCTTAGGTGGTGTTGAACCTGTTCTTCTCCTACAGTGGGTGGATCTTCCCTTTCCCAGCCCTTGCCTTCGCCTTCTGCAACTGGGGCAGTGAGGATGAAGCACTTGTGAGTGAAGACTGAGGCAAAAAAAGTCATGAGTACCTCAGCCTTCTCCATATCCCATGTAACCAGGCCTCCTGTGTCCTTCTGGAGAGGGCCCACATTTTCCTTAGTCTTTCTTTTATCACCAGTGTACCTATAGAGACTTTTCTTGTTGCCCTTGATGTCCCTGGCCAGCTTTATTTCTGTTGGGACTTTGGCTTTGCTAACCCGATCCCTGGCTGCTTGGACAATTTCTCTGTATTCCTCCCACTCTACCTGTCCTTGTTTCCATCCTGTGCTCTTCCATCCTCTTCCTTCCTTCTCCGCTCTTCAAATTATAAGAAGCTTTCTCCAAACACCAGGTTGTGTTTAACTTGCTGGACTTCAGGCTCAGAGCTTTTTGGATCTTACAATTTTTTTTTGCACTGGCTGTCTTTGATCTCCTGTTGTATCAGGAGCACAATCCAAAATTATATGCAATTAAGAGCCTCACAAGAGCTGGAGCTGTATGAGCAAATTCAAAACCAATGGAGAACGCTTAGACATTGTTTCACTGCTCATTTTGCTTCAAGAAACAGCTACCAGAAAAAGGGAAAGTTTGAAGGCAGCTTTTCTTGACAATTGCTTACTCTGAAGCTCCTGAAGAGTTTCACATTTCTCAGGCAAGTCAATTGGAAGAGGCTAAGTGCACCCAGCTGTAGTACAGAAAATTGAGGAGTGCTGCAGTCCACGTAGAAAATAAAACCCATGAGCAATATGCTTTTAAGCTGAGGGCACACAAAGAAGACAAAATCATAGGATTACTTGCGATTGATGTGGAGAGAAGAGCCAATCTTGCAATTTCGGGGGCTTGCTGATAAAAGACAAGGCTGTGACTGAGATCTGAGGAGGAGGAAACACAGGGAGAAAGGGAGTGAGAAATGATGTATGGGAAGACCCAGCTGTAACTCTTGACAAAACAGTCACAATTTACTGAGCAAGAAGATTCCACAGTTGGAGAATTTGGTCACTGGGAGGAAAAAAAAGGAGTCTGTTTGCCACCAGATGGGACTCATGCCACAGAAGGAAACCTCCCTGAATTTCTGAGTACAAGGACTGTTTGGAAAAGTGTCTGCTATGACCAGCATCTGGTACATACCAAGGATGGCTCCTTATCTGAGCTCATCACCCACAGGGACAGGGTCTGACCGGCTCCATCAGAGCTGTAGGTGCTTACAAGACTGGTGGTCATGCTGTGCAAGGATGTCTGCTCTGAGTCCAGATGGACGTGGATCAAGAGAGCTCAGGAGATGGTACAGGAGTAATGGTGAGCAGAAGGTGAGCAGGGCAGATCTGCTCTTTGCACAGAGAGGCACGTGTGCCACTTTACTGGACACCCTTGCAGAGAACTTCCAGCATAAAACCACTTGGGTGTCCTGAACTTTTAGAAAAGGGTAGGTTGCATCTCTGATGACAGATTTTCACTTACAAACTCGCAGGTAGTGGATGATGAAGACAAATTGCCATGTTATGTAATTTAAAGTGAATTTTGCCTGTACAGCACAGCTAAAATAAATGTGTTCATTTCCACAAAATGGCCGATCTGTCACATTAACCTGAGTCCTCATCGTCTCTCCAATAGAGTCTGATAGTGGGAATTGGAGATCTGATTGTTTTAAAAAGTGAATTTATCATATCCTTAATTTTTATCTCGTACGAAGAGCTGGCTTTAACATCTGTTTGTCTAGAGCCTGAGCAGTGCTTTCCCTCAGACGAACCCGGCACGGGCAGGGTAACAAGCTGCTCCGGCTCCAGCCCTGCACCCACACTGTCTGCCAGTGAGGGAAGCGGCCCCAGTGCCCAATGGTGCTGATCACACTGGGCCGAGGCTCACCTCATCACTTGCCTGAAACTGCAGAGACCTCATGCTGATTTATAGAATAATGGGATGGTTTGGGTTGGAAAGGACCTCAAAGATCACCTAGTTCCAGCCTCCCCTGCCATGGCAGGGACACCTCCCACTAGACCAGGTTGCTCCAAGCCCCATCCAACATGGCCTTGAACACCTCCAAGGATGGAGCATCCACAACATCCCTGGGCAACCTGTGCCAGTGTCTCACCACCTTCAGAGTGAAAAACTTCTTCCTTACATCTAATCCAAATCTCCCCTTCTCCAGTTTAAAGCCAGAATTTCCTCCTAATTTCCAATCTGAATCTCCCCTCTTCCAGTTTGAACCCATTATCCCCCATCCTATCACTCCAGGCCTTTGTAAAAAGTCCCTCCCCAGCCTTTTTGTAGGCCCCCTTCAGATACTCGAAGGCCACAATGAGGTCTCCCCAGAGCCTTCTCTCTTCTCCAGGCTGAACAACCCCAACTCTTTCAGCCTGTCTTTGTAGGAGGGATGTTCCATCCCACAGACCATCTCTGTAGCCCTCCTCTGGCCCTGCTCCAACAGGTCCATGTCCTTCTTGTGCTGGGGACTCCGGAGTTGGACATAGTGCTCCAGGTGGGGTCTCATGAGAGCAGAGTAGTGGGGGAGAACCCCATTCCTCAGCCTGCTGCCCACACCACTTTTGGATGCAGCCCAGGCCACAGGTGGGGCTTTCTGGGCTGCACTCACACATTGTTGAGCTTTCATCAACCAGATTCCTGGTACTGTTCATGTATTTTATCTGCAAAGTGATGGTACGGCTCCGGTCCTTTTCCAAGCAGCTCACCACGAACAAGTTACCTGCATGCAATTACACTGATTGGTGTTAATCCCGTAATTTAATTCTTTATCGGCGGAAACCCATGTTGATTCTCCGTTATTTTCCGTGACTGATTTCGGATTGCAGACCTGCTTTCCTTCATGGGGCACAGCAAAGTGAAATGTCAGTGTTCTCTTCATCTCCTGCAGCTCCCTCCCTGTTGCCTCTATGTAGTCAAAATTAATAAAGGCCAGATATCTCCTTGTTAGCTCATGGGACACTGGGGGCACCTTGTCTGGTGTGATTAGTTTAGAAGTGCTTCTCAATGAGAGATTGCGTTTAACTCTCCGCGGCAGCGCTGGGAAACACTCCACGGCTCTTGTGGTACGCCAGCACGTCCTCGGGCTCCTTCCCACACAGCACATAAATATTTCTGCTCTTGTCTTCCCTGCCTCATTATTAGCAATTTTATCATCTCTGTCTAATAACAGGCAGATTCTTTGACGAATCTTTGCCTCCTTTCCCAGTGGGGAGTCACTGGCAGTGTTTAACTGCATCCCAAAGAGCTGGAGAGCTGCTCCTGGGAGTGGTGTTTCCCAGACTGTGGTCCAGCTCCTTCTTGGCTCTCTGGAGCCCATTCACAGAATGCTTTGGTGGAGCAGGTGCCTGTAGGTGGGCTGAAAGCCCCCAGTCCTGCTCACTGTCTTTCTTACCGGCTCCTCCTGCACTGCTGTGGGCTCCCATCCTCCTCTCCTCTGCTGGTGCTCAGTCCCATCCTGGCACATGTGAAGGTGGTCATTGTGGCTGCAGAAGCTGCTGGTCAGAGACCAGACTGCTGAAAGAAGCTCCCCTCCAAGAGACAGACCTGAAGCTGGGTGGCTCTGCTCACAGAATCCCAGAATCACAGAATCGTTATGGTTGGAAAGGACCTCCAGGGTCATCAAGTCCAACCTTTCTCCTAGCATCTCTCTAGCCACTACACCATATCCTCAAGCACTGCATCTATTAGTTCTTTAAACACCTTCAGGGATGGTGACTCCACCACCTCTCTGGGCAGTCTCAGATTAAGGGTCCAGAGGAGCAGCTGCTGAATGACTTTGCAGGAGCTGCACTGAACCAAACTGCTTTTCTCTTTGGCAGACGCCCGAGGCTAAGAAAAGGCTGCATGGGTTTGGGGATGTGCAATCCTGAGCTGTGGTACATCCCCGTGTTCCCCATGAGCCCTAGCTCTGTGCCCAACCCTGGAGAGCCTTCTTCATGCTCTTGGATGATTTCACACAGGGTCTGCAGCCTACACACATCCCTTGTAGCCTTGCAGAGGGAATGTGCTATGGGTGAGGGCTTTGGGTACTGCAGGGCTTCTCCAAGCAGCAGGGAAGAGGTCTGGAATGAGGCATGGGGGAGCTGCAGGCTGGGAGATGGACATGGGTCAATGGGAATCCCTTTGTGGACTGGGGGCAGTGTGTCTCATGGACACTGCCAGCGTTGGCACCAAGCCATGCATCCCAGTGCTCCAAGCTGTGTATGAGTGCAGGGATCTTTGGTGTGAGAAGGGGTGGGGATGGACTTTTTGCCTCCTCTGCCCTTCAGGAGGAGCAGCCAGTGCAGTGCATCAGGGTGTGAAAAAACCAGGTCCTGCCACAGTGAAAAATCAGAGTTTTCCTGGCTTTGCAACCCACCCCTCTCCTTCCCACCGTGTCTGTCGGGAGGCTGAGCTCTCGATCTGCTCTGCCGCCTGCTTCCAGGGGCCAATCCATCACTTTTATTTCCATTTCCAAGGAGAAGCATTGTATCATAAAGTTCACACAATTATTCTTTCCCTTGCACTAACCTGCGCTCCAGATCCCACTGTGCAGGTTTGCCTCTGCCGGGAGCAGAGCTGGCTTCTCCCTGCCCTCCCTGCCCCGCAATGGGCTCGGAGACAGCGGGAGCATGGAGCTTCTCCCTGGAAAACCCCAGCCCTCCTGCTTCAATGCAAGGGCTGGTGGGATGACCAAGCATGGGGCAAGAGAACAGTTAAATGGCTTTTTATTCAGTGCATATCTTCCCTGTAACAGGGCCATTATTTCATAGCAACTTATTCCTTCCATTGAAACCTTCAAATAATTTCCCTTTCTAATAAAACTTTTCTATCCCTAAATCAGTTTTATAACCACCTTGTTATACCTTGAAACTCAAAATGAAAAATTTCTGTTATAAATAATTGGGCTGTGCTGTGAATGCTAAGCACACCAGTGGATTTCAGAGGACGGGTTAACAGGGACGTCCTCTGCCACCAAGGAAGTGCCTTGCCTCACTACCCCTCCACCCTGGGGTGCAGAGAGGAGAAGGGAGGTGGGGGTCCACTCTTGTCAAGATCTGGACCTGCTCTTGAGCTAGCAGAGGACACTGTGCCACTGCTTCAGGTTGTGTTCTCTAAAAGCAGTGACCCTGACACTCTCTCAACCTGGGAGTTGTGGGGTGTGCATCAGCCTTTGAGCGTGGTTGTCCTCAGAGAGATCACCACTAAATGAGGGTTAGCCCCAGCTTAACTGCTCTTACTGGATATCTCATCTCGGTCCTTCCACTTTGTCTCTGCCCACAGGATGGCTACTGAGCAGGGCTGTGGCATTGCTGAGCTGCTCATCCACAGCTCTTCCATGCCCTGCCCTGGGCCACAGTCCATAGCATCAGGTGCTTTGAAACCTTCAAATCCTGCCTGCAGTTCTTTGATCTCAGCCACATATTCATCAGCCTCAAATTGCACCAAGCTGGCACAAGGTAGAAAAGACTTTTTTCTCCCAGTCTCTCGTCCTGGACATAGCAATGATCTGTCTGTCTCTCCCAGGAGCAGTGCATGCCTCCAGACCTCCATCCACCTCCTCATCTTTAGGTGTGTGTCAAGAAGGAATTTGTTGCCAGCTTGCAGCTTGTGTGATGGTTTTATTTAATAGATTCATAGGGTGTAAAGACGGAGAGATGCATTAGATCATCACTCCTGATTCCCTGTAAATCACAGGCCTGGGGTTCATCATGTAGTGCATCTAGCAACTTGGATTTGACTGAAATACATCTTTCAGAAAGATCTCTT
Source organism: Eurystomus gularis (assembly GCA_013400335.1). NCBI lineage: Eukaryota > Metazoa > Chordata > Aves > Coraciiformes > Coraciidae > Eurystomus > Eurystomus gularis. The sequence goes on from VZZY01009424.1 coordinate 90,197, forward strand.
CAGGCCTCTTTCAGTGGTGGCTAAATGCTTTCCATCTCCACAAGTGTCTAATTTATAATTTGAATGTTGCTGGCTTCAGCTTCCAGCTCTTGTTCTGCCTTCGGCAGTGGCGTCACAAAGTCTTTATTGCACGATATTTTCTCAGCCTGAAGGTGTTTAGACGCAACAACGAAGTCATTTTTCAGTCTTCTTTTTTAAAGGCTAACCAGCTTGAAGACTTTAAATCTCTCCATGGAAGGTGTTCTTCCTGGCCCTTATATCAACTTTGTAGCTTCTTTCTGCACCTCTCCAGTCTTCCAGCTCTTTATTTTTTTTTTTTTTAATTTAAGCAAAGACCTATACAAATACCATAATTTAGCAAAACATGGTGTTAAACTGAAGAGAGAATAATAGACTAATCCCAGGCTCTAGAGAATGGCCCATATGCCTGCCACCCAAACAAATAATTACAGAGCTGTAAATGAGGTGAAGGCAGCTCGTTTATCCCCGAGCTCCCTCAGCAGCTCCTGGTTGCCAGGAGACTGGTTAAGCTGGAAGGGACCAGGGGAGCCCACCGGAGCAATATCCACACTCTGCACATCAAGTTCTCCTCTCTCCTCCCAGGCTCCAGCTGTTGGGGCATGGAGAAAATGCTGTCATGGGAGCCTGCTGTGATTGCTTGCAGAGAGATCCCTGTAAGGAGCCAGCATGTCCCTGTGAGACATGGACACACATAGTCCCAATGCTTGGTGTTCACTTTTGTATTTATTTTTCTACAAAACCTGCTTTTATTTCATTTGCCAGGTGCATCCTCTTAGCCCAGGCTACACTATCACCACTGAACTGGAAACCATCTCAGCCTCTGATGGTGAAATTGAGAAATTTAATCCTCTGTAAACTAAGCCTCCGGCTGCTCACCCTGCCCATACCCCTTGCTCTGGCTCAGTCTTGTCCATGCCTCCAGACCATCCCCTGTAGAAGTTGTCACTCAAGACACAAACCCAGCTGCTCCTACTCACACTTCCAAAAAACCTGATGTCAAACACTCCTGTCACCATTGGAAATCCAATGTCACCTTGTCCTATTCATGGCAAGAAAGCAGATGAGTAAAGTATGGCTGCTCCAGCCAGCTGATGATGCTCCACTGACTCTAAAGCATCCTCCTTCAGAAGACCAGAACTCCCACTCTACCCAAGAGCAGGTTTGACCTGCTCACTTGCAGTCACTGCAGACACTTGCAGTCCTTAGAGGAGACATTCAGCCTTTAGGCACGCAGAGAAAGGACGGGTTCTCCAGCAGTGAGATACTTCTCACTGATCTGGGATATCTCTTCAGGGATTATGCTCCAGGTACACCTCAGGTATGGGGCAGAAGTCACTGTGTACAGTTCCCTGGTGTGCACAGGAGGCCAGACTTTACAAGCATGGCTGTCCCTTCTGACCTGGGCATCGAATAAAATGTTCAGGCTGAATATGTTGCTGGAGGGACTCCTGCATCGCATGCTGTCCTCATGCAGGTGCTGAGGTTTGGACTATACCTACAGGTCATTGTCCTCCTCAGATGCCCTGGGGAATGCAGGCAGAACACATAGGAAGATGTAAGGCAGAACTGCCCCTCAGTTCACTGCCTGGTGGAAATCATCACACAGGGTCACTTAGCTGCTCCCATGCTACAACGCTGTTCATGGCTACAGACTTGTGATGAGGGGTAAGGCCAAAACCTGACGGTTGCCCCTCCATCCCACCTGCAGAAGGTCTTGGGGCTGTTGCCATTAGCCCAGCTCTCATGGGGATCTTGCTGTTGATTGGCAAGTCTTTTCCTTTAAAAACAGGCTGAAATTTAGCCAAGGGAAACCTGAAGGCCTGAAGACTAAATGCTCCGCAGTGTCTCTGCTAATAGCCAGACTGGGAGTTGGTCCATTACCCATCGCAGCTGAAGGCAGATACCATAATCGCAGTTAGCAAGCACGACTGATTATTAAGGAAAGGAGAGAATACCAGAGACAGAACATGAATGGCAAGCAGTGGCTGCAGCCTTTCCCTCTGCTGAGAGCCCATAATTGAGATGTGTGGGACGAAAGCACGTGTGCCTGGTGGGTCCTCTCCTCCTGCAAGCAGAGGACAAGGCACGTCCTTTCCCTGAGTTCTCTCTTATGCTTTTTAGACAATTGAAGTGGCTTAGAGGTGGGCACAATAGCTGAATTCAAGGGCGGGAGAATCCTCTTTGCATATCTCACATAGTCTAAATGGTATCTGCATGTGCAAAGTTGGATAATCTCAACTAAACCCAATGCAATCAAAGAAAGCATTTAAATCAGTTACTTAAAAGAAGTCACTCAAAGGACTAGTCTTGAAAACCACCAAATGACTGGATATGGAGAGTCCCAAATCCGAATTAAATCCCACTATTTCCCTCTGTTTACCAAGATTAGCTCATGTCTTTTATCGAGGAATACATGGTCTAAGCAAGTTGGTATTCAACAGGAGAAGCTGTTAATACCTTCAATTACAACAGCATTTCATTATCCCCTTAAATTCATTATGAGAATACATTAACTCTGATTCCTCGCCAGAACATTGACAACTTCCTATCGCTCACAGAGCTGAGGAAACCATGTGGCGTGTTGCATCAAAACCCCATTGTATCATGACTCCTCTTTGTTCACTGCTCCCTGCTTGAACTACTTGACTGTTGCTACCTGAAAAAATTCAGCTGCACAAGCTAGAAGGAAAATGTGGTTTCTATCACCCTTTCACTGGCTGGATGCTTTGCTCTGCATGACTCATGGATACAGAGCACCTTGGTGTGTGTGCAATGTAACTCTCACTGCTTCTAGTGCTGTGGTGGGAGAGTCCTAGAGCATCTTCAGGGTGTTCACTTCTCTTCTGATGTAGCCAACTTCCTAAAATATCCCTTGAGTTCATCAGGAAGTAAAGGGAGTTGACATTTTGCTTTGCTTGGGGACAAATCTCTGTTCACAGAATCATAGAATCATTATGGTTGGAAAGGACCACCAGGATCATCAGAATGGTAGGGGTTCTGTGGTTCTTCAGCATAACTACTCTTTTCGAGGAAATGAAATAGAGAGTTTTGAAACAGAATGATCATGACTCATTACAGACACCATGGTCTTTTCTATTAAGACCTTTGGAGGTGGCTCTTGTCCTGCTGCGTTTATATTGAGACAGTAGCACAATCCCTCGTGAGAACATCAGTGACCAGTAGAGGAAGCTCCCCAAATGGCTGAAGGGCTTTTTGCCACCCAAATGAGGCAGCCCAGGTACCCTCAATGAGCTACTCATGTACCAGGTGAGGCATCTGCCTGGTACATCAGGGCTGGGCCCACTTCTGCTCCGTTCCGTACTCAAACAACGCTTACTTTGAGATCCAATTATAACATCAAATGGCCTTGCTACCCTTGTACACTTCCATCTCCTGCACTGAGAACAAAAGCAAGAGCAGTTATTATATGAGGCTTACATTCAGAAGCAGATAATTTGTAAATAAGCACCTCTGAAGGAGCTTATCAAGGAATAAACACCCAGAAACATTTTGACCTTTAAGCAGAAATATGAATTTAGACGTAAGAAAGGTCTTCCGCAATACATCCTCCAGTTCTAAATGTTCTACTTAACATTTAAGGAATAAAGATCTTACCATGCTTATGAAATTGATTCATTTTAATAAAAGGCATTTTTAAGCTGCACAGAAAATCTTGAAATGAAGGTTTGGGGTTTCTTTTGCAAGCCTGGGTAAAAGTTTTTTCATTTCTCTGATGTAGTTTACAGCTCCTGGTAAGGATCCCTGAGGTCATCCTTTTTGATCCTAAATAAAGCACTTCTTTCTTCCTAAAAACAGGCTCTTCTAGACCTTAGATGTCTTGGAAGTTTTTTCTCTTGGTATAGTGCTACTCCTGTGTCTGAGAAGCATCTTGCTTTTCAGAGAGCTATCATACAATTGTTTCCTTCTGACCCAGAATTTCTTGTGGTATCATTAGTCCCATGTGGTACATTTAGAATGTGCAATTAAAGACCCTTGTAAAAGATTCTGCATGAGGCAGAACTCCTGCTGATAAAGCTGCATCATTTGCTTTCAAACTATAGCACAAAAGACAGAAGGATATACAGCTTCAGCAAGGCGGAGGCATGAGAAGCAGAACTGCAGACCCTGTGTGGATACAGGAGATCCCACCTCACAGAATCACAGAATCACAGAATGGTAGGGGTTGGAAGGGACCTCTGGAGATCATCTAGTCCAACCATCCTGCCAAAGCAGGTTCACTCAGGGCAGGTTACACAGGAACGTGTCAGAGAAGGAGACTCCACAACCTCTCTGGGCAGCCTGGGCCAGGCTCTGCCACCCTTATGGTAAATAAGTTTCTCCTCATGTGTTCAGGTTTATGCCCGTTGACCTTTGTCCTATCACTGGGCACTACTGAAAAGAGACTGGTCCCATCTTCCTGACACCCACACTTCAGATATTTATAAACATTGATCAGATCCCCTCTCAGCCTTCTCTTCTCAAGGCTAAACAGCCCCAGGGCTCTCAGCCTTTCCTCATAAGGGAGATGCTTTTGTCCCTTAATCATCCTTGTAGCCCTCCATTGGATTCTCTCCAGTATTTACCTGTCCCTCTCGAACTAGGGAGCCCAGAACTGGACACAATATTCCAGATGTGGCCCCACCAGGGCAGAATAGAAGGGGAGGAGAACCTCCCTTTACCTGCTGATCACACTCTTCTTAATGCACCTCTTGAAAAGACTTGTCCCTGCCCTAGAAATGGCAAATTTACATCACATGACTTGGTGCCGGGTTCATATTTCCCTTCAGATGTCTCCCATAAGGCTTATTTTGGTCTTGGCCACTCCATGATTCATGCAGTCAATGGCTCCAGCTTGTTTGAGCCCTTGCACAGCTCCCGCCTTGCCCGCTAACAGTGATGCTGGGGTCACAGCCTTGTGGCTGCCATCTTCTCTGACTGTGGCTCCCAATCCTGGTGCCCTCATGAGGCTGCAGGGACAGACAGCCTTTGGCTGCATCCTGCAAACCCTTGTGCTGCAGGAGGAGCAAAGGGGCTTGAGGCCTGGGCCAAGGACGGTTGTGCAGTGCCAGGCACACATGGACCTCTTCATGCACTGGTAATGGTGGGTGAGGAGGATGCCACTCCTACTGCCAGTGTCCCCCAAGGCTGTGCTTTCTGATGTGCTTGTTTCTCACCCCAGTCCCATCCAGCACCACCCCTTCTCTTCGAATGCAGTTGCACAGGGGATGTGCTGCTCACCGCCAGCTGCCCCAGCAACGACAGCAAGGGTTTGGGCTCCAAGCCCATTTCTGCACAGCTGGCACAGCATAAGGAGCCCCTCGCTCCTTCCCTTCCTTGCTCCTGGCAGACTGTTCCTGCCAGCAGCAGGCTACACATCTGTAGACTTCATTTACAGCAGTGTGAAGCCACCAGCTGAGCTGAAACCAGTGGTGGGAACCAGTGTTAGGGTTGTTCAGCCTGCAGAAGAGAAGGCTCTGGGGAAACCTTCTTGTGGCCTTTCGGTGCTTAAAGGGGGCCTAGAAGAAAGCCAGGGACAGACTTTTGAGCAGGGCCTGTTGTGACATAACAAGGGGTGATGGTTTTAAACTAAAAGAGGGAGAGTAGACTACATAGAAGGAAGAAATGCTTGTGGTGAGACCTTGGCCCAGGTTGCCCAGAGAGGTGGTCAATGCCCCATCCCTGGAAACATGGCAGATGAGGTTGGCCAGGGCTCTGAGCAACCTGCTCTAGTCAAAGATGTCCGTGCTCCCTTCAGAGGAGTTGGACTAGGTGAGCTTTAAAGGCCCCTTCCAACCCAAACCATTCTGTGATTCTACGGTCTCCTGGCTTTGTGGCCTCGGACATCCCTCAGCTCTGTCCTGCTTGGCCATTTATTCCATCCCTCTTTTTATTCCCTGCAATACCCAGCTGATCCCTTCCCCTGTGCACCATCAGCATCCTTCTACCTGGGCATCCTGGTGCTGCCAGGAGGTGAGCTTGGCACACAGGAACAAGCCGCACGAGGCGTGTGCTGCCAGCAGACCAAGGGCCAATGCTGTTGGCTTCAAACAGCATTAAGAAAAGCCAACACCATCACGAACCTGGTGGCAGGAAAGATGTTTTTCAGAGACGCAGGCACGTTTTCCCTATTCAGCTGGTGTTTCCCCACTGCGTTCTCACCTTCTGGTTATTTGTTAGAGGGGTGCTGCTGGGGTATTTGTCATAACTTCACAGCTCATTGCTGCAGTGCCTGTCAGCAGTAATTGCTCCTTCAAGGCGTGACAACGCTGAAATCTATTTCTCCACGGAACGTCTCACTTCCCTGCGCTGAGCCAACGCTGGGCAGCTGGATGCCTTGGTGGGATGGTTTGGAATGGTGGCTCTGGGGCGCTGGGTTGGGCACCCCTTGGTGCAGAAGGTGGGAACTTTGGGCTGAAACAAAAGCTGAGTTCAGCAAGCAGCCTGTGCAGAGACAGAGCTGTTCCCCAGCCCCTGGAGTAGGCGACCAAGTAAATAGGAGGCATATTTCCTCTTCCACCAAAAAGCCAAGCATAACAGATGTGCCAGGCCAGTTTGCCTGGAAGTAAGGGCTAGAAGCCTCGGCTTGTGGTGCATGTAGAGATGCCTGCTCAGTGAGCAGAGAACTGGTGTGTCCTGGGGTGTCTTAACCCCATAAGCTCTGGGGAAAAGCCCCATTGTACTACCCCCCATGAGGTGCCTAGGCAGGATTGGACCTTATATCCTGGATTACTTCACTCTGAGGGTGGTGAGACACAAGCACAGGTTGCCCAGGGGGGTTGTGGATGCTCCATCCCTGGAGGTGTTCAAGGCCAGGTTGGATGGGGTCTTGAGCAACCTGGTCTAGTAGGAGGTGTCCCTGCCCATGGCAGGGGGGTTGGAACTAGATGATCGTTGTAGTCCCTTCCAACCCAAACCATTCTATGATTCTAGGATTTCCATTTTCCACACAGGCACTTGGGACAGGCTTAGAGGCAAGTGCAGCAGCTGAGAGCAGGGCAAGGGGGTATTCCTATTGACCTTGCTGGTGTCCAGCCATCCCAGGAGAGATGAGTTCCACCTGGGGAGCAGAGCAGCTGTGACTCTCTGCTAATGGGACCATGGGGCCTGACAAGGAGGAGCAATCAAGTGCTCATGGACATACAGCTGAGATGCAGCTGAGGGGGCTGGAAGCCTGGTTAGGGGACAGGAGAAGGTGGGATGGCAAGTGGAGAGTCTATGTGAAGGGATGGACTGAGCTGTAGACAGCGAGATAGGAGAGGTGAGTACTAGGAGCAGAGGCTGTAGCAGGTGGGATCTAGGAAATGAGGTGGAGGGAGCAGTAGGGCTGTGCGGGAGGAATGGAGGTACCAGAGGTGAGAGAGGATGTGTGGACCTGTCTACGCCTGTAAGCACTGCTCTCTGCAGATCTTGTGCCCTCTGCTCATCCATCCGTTGGAGCCATCTCCCAGGAACCATCTGCAGAGCTCCCACTCTGGGTCTGCAGTCCCACAAGGACCCTCTGCACCTCCCATGGGGAAAGTTCCCTCACAGGTGGACACATCACTGCCATGGCTGTTGTCTCTACAGACCATCTGAGCAGTGAGACTTGTTCTGATGAAGGTATTAGGTGTGCTGAGCTCAAAGCTCCTGCACCCCCAGGCAGTCGAGGGGGACCAGGAGGTGATGACACATACATTCCGCAGTGTGTAAAGTCTCTGGAATTAGGCAAAAGGTGTGATTTATGCCATGCGATCTATAGTGTAAATAAAAGCCTCTGACATGTTCTAATTGGGGTTCTGGGAGCATCACAGCAGTTCTGAGACGGTTCTGCAGTTTTGTGTAAATGCCTCATCAAAGTGGTAATGTATTCTAATTATTAGCAGAGCACTGGCTGCCTCATGGACCCGTAATATTTTGTGGCATGTGACATTACAATGAAAATGTATGAATAACAATTTTTCATTTGAATTACTAGCTGTATGATCAATTTTTTTTTTTGTAGTATTATGAGATTTGAGGTAAATACTCCATAAATATGCAAATAACTTGTGGTATTGTTGCATTAGATAATTGCAGGAGGATGTGGCTTGTGATACAGATGAGCCAGGAGCGGATGCACTCTGAGACCCTGTCTCTTTTGGGCGTGTGGCTGTGGCTACCTGATTCTTGCATCTGCTCCCCAGTGTCTGGGGTCCCATGCTTGGAGGACACCTGAGATAGTTTCTCCTGTGCAGCACCTTCTGCCCCCACTTTTCCCAACTGAGCTGGTGTGTGCCTGTGCTCTCCCTGAGACACCTCTATGGCAGAGCCATGCTCTTTGGACCCCATGAAGGCTGTGGGATGGGGACACCCATGAGGGACATGATGTCCGTGGTGGGACACGGTCTGTGAGGCAGCCCAGGTGAGTCTCCTGCACAGCCCTGCACCCTTGATGAGGAGGCAAGGACTCGGCAGCTCTTAATTACTGCAAATCAGCTGGCCAAGAGCTCGTGCAAGTTGCTGTGTTTGTGCAGCTGATTACTTCATAACTGCTTGTCCTGGCAGGTGGAGCAAGGCCCCACTGAGTGCATGTCACAGCTGCGGCACCGACCCAACCTGGGCATCCCAGGATTTCATCATGGCGGTGATCCTGTGTGCAAAGCTGGAGCACTGGAGAGTCACTGTGCCCAGTCCCGCTGGTTTTGTGAGATAAAATCTTCTGAAGAAGCTCTTCTTGCTTCTTCCCAAAGCAGCCTGGGGTCTGCCCCGGGCTCCAGCTGGCAGCCTGGCCCTGGGGCTAACAGCTCCTGCTTGGAGGAGACCCATCGAGCCCAAAGGGAACCTGTGAGCAGGAGCCCATTTTTCACATCAGCCAAAAATGAAGATATTTTTCCTGAAAAAAAAAGATTAATTTGGGTTTGCCTTTTTCTTTATTTGTTTTCTTAAATTGTGACTCTGTGCCCAGTCCAGAATAAGGCAGAACTGGTAAATGAGGAAGCAGAGGTGCAACTCCAAAAGCTCCTATTTCCACTATTTTTTTTCCAGCTGGGTTTGACCCTGAAACGCTCCCTCTGCAAGTTGTGCCTGGCACTGACAGGGCCAGTCTGGCCCTTCATGCACATGGGGTCACATGCAGGTGTACAGGACAAGGCGCTGGGCCAATGAGCCTGGACATCAGCCATGCTCTGTGTGACTCCTGCTGACACTTCCATGGAGATATGCAGCACATGGGGCTGCTGAGGTGCAGAGAGGAGCTACAGGGACAAGACTGGACATGCTGACACCTGACTGGGTCCCTTCTGCCATCACCTGAGTGAGGAACCTCATCTCTGCAGATGGCTTATGACCCCTCCTTCATCTCTGTGGTCCACCACGAGCTCTTCCTGGCCCAAGCAGTACGTCTCTGGAGCATGCAGGAAGGGTGCCTGGGGTAGGATGCTCCAGTCTTATCTCGCTCTTGCCCAGAGAACATGAGCATTGCCATAACTATTCTGGTGGAGAGCAGGGAAGCCTGACCAGGTGTTCATGGGATGCGCTTCTCCATTGCCTAGAGGGGGAAACTGCCCTTGTGCAGTCTTGTGGGAGAAGGTGAAACGTGATGTTCTGAGTCCATTTTTACAGTGGAAATACTAGAGGAACTTGAGAATTAAAACATGAAGGAGAACAGAGTGTTTCTGCACCAGGGAGAGGTGAAAACAGTAGCACTTTTATTAGGAAAATGGTATTTCTGGAAGAAAGCAGCATGAGTGCTATCTCCTGGAGGGTTTGGGGTCAGCGTGGGAGTTGTGAGAGAAGGGTTCCCAGAGTGGCGATGGGCCAGAGTGATGAGGGAGGGATTTTGAGATCCACAGCAGCAGCCTGCCTATCATCACCAGCATCACTGTGTACGCTGAGATGCCTTCAGGGCTGAACTAGCTCTGGTGCTTGCTGTCAGCTCTACCGTACCTGGTTAAGAGCATCACCCTGGGCCAGGAGCTGTACAGGGTCCATGTGGAGCCCGTGTTCAGTCCCCTGTGCTCCACAGCCTCTGCCACAACCTTTCCTTCCCAGTTACCAAGACATGGAGGGGGATAGGACTCTGCAGAACAGTGGTCCGGAGAGCCTGCACTCCTGAGCAAGGCCTGTCACTCACAGCATTGTACCTTTACACATGGGCATGGCAGCTGGAGGACTTTACGGTACTGCCGAAGGCCCAAGCAGATGTTGCACGATCATCTCATCCTCATCCCAGCTTACCTCTGTGGCCTCTTTGCTGTCTCCAGGAGCTGGGGGCTACCCAGGGTCTGGTTCCCCACAGTGTACTCTCTAAGCAAGGGTGCTAGGGTGTTCTCTGCTCCCCTGGCACCTCCCTGTGTCCAGGGCATGGTGCCCTCACCACCCTTCTGCTACATCCCCCCTCCTCACTTTGAGACAGACACTGTCTCCTCTCTTGCATGAGTCATCCCCAGGCTCTTGTTCGGGCTCTGCACTGGTAAGAGGTGTCAATAGAATCATAGAATCATAGAATGTTTCAGGCTGGAAGGGACCTCTAGAGGTCATCTAGTCCAACCTCCCTGCACAAGTAGGAACACCTACCTAGGTCAGGTTACCGAGAGGTGTCCAAGGCACAGACTGGGGCCGATGAGCTCCCTGCCCTTCAGAGGAGAAGGGGCCACAGGAAAGGAGCAGAATGGCTCTGTGCCCATGTGTGTCTGACAGGGACAGGGGTGGGAATAAGGACAGTGGCATGAACTTTGCTGGGGGAGTTGCAATGCCATCAATGTCTGTTGCTGCCTGCAGAGCTCCTGGCTGAGGGAACAGTGGGATGGTTCATTTCTGAGCTGACCAGTCAGAGCTGCTGGCTGTGGGTAGGCTGGAGAGTCCTAACATGGGCAGGGCCCTTCACCTCTGCCAGCCCACGCTCCCTAGGATGAGCTTGCAATGCAAGGCATGGCCACCTTCCAGTGCCCTGGCCCAGCAGGGAGCAGCAAGGAACCAGCAGGCAGCTGTGCTTGCGGGGAAGAAGGTGAGCAGGGGCTGTACTGGGGGATGCTCTGCCCGCAGGCAGGGCTGGAGGTACCACTGGCAGCAGTGAGGTGCTGCACCAGGACCAAAACCAGCTCGCGTTGCTGTGCCCACCACTCCCGGCAAGTGAAGAGAGAAGTACTCTGCACTGATTAATTATTTAGACTAAGACAATCCAAAGGGGTTTAGAATACACCTGGAAAATGGTGACTTGACAAGTGTACCTGGGGGGGGGGGCAGTGCTGTCACCAGGACCCTCTCTGGTCAGGGTTGCCCATGGCCTTGGGCTGCTCAAGCCTCCTGAGGGGGTGGAGAGCCTGAAGGGGAGCAAACCCAGAGCCACAGCCCCTTCCCTCTCTTGCTGGGAGAAGCAGAGCAGAATCTCTTTTCCTTTTTGTCTGCCCGAGCTCTGCAAGCGGCTCTGAGTGTGACTGGAAATGCAATGGAGCGGGGAGAGGGAATCCCACCATTGCACGGCCTCAAGAGAGGGAATATTTGATGAAGCCGAGTCCTGTAAAGAGAAAGCAGAGGCTGTTACCGTCACAGAGACTTCAACACAGATGCCACAGAAGAAAGAAGCCGGGCTTTGTAAAGAGCCTTTGTATTATTTCCTGCCTCTTCAGTTTCACTGAAGTGAAAATGAAGCGATTTTTTTAAGAGTGAAGGGAAAAAAAAAAAAAAAGAAAAAAAGGCAGGAGAGCAACTTTTCTTTCTGCTGGAAGCATGACACTGTGCTTTAACTCTTCCCTGAGCTCATCTGCCGAAGGCAGGCTCCTCGTGGGCTCTCTGGGCTCTAGTGTGGAATGTGTTTTCTTTAGCAGACCCTAGTGAGCCACTTCTTTTACCAGATATATCTTCTGGGCTGGTGGAGGGGAGGCCTGCTCGGTCTGGGTGGAATTAGCACAAAGTGACTGCGGATGAAAGACATGCCAAACGCCATCGATCATGTAGTCTCTGCAGGGCCAGGGAAGACCATCTGGCTGTTCTTCAGCCTGACCCACCCTCCTTCCCCTCATTATTGTCATTATTATGACTAGCTTTCGCCAGGCATGACTGGGTCCAAAATCTCTGCAGTGCCAAGAGCTCAGCTCCTCTCGGTATTGAGAGCTCCACAAGTTTGAGTCAATGCTTTTGTTCTGCTTGCAAGCATTATGGATGAAAGAAGGGCTCTGTTCCCTCCTTTGTGTTACTTCTTCCAGAGCAGGACAACTCCAGATTCACGCAGGACAGGGAAGAGCAGGAGGAGGGGGACTAAGGCAGCTACATGTCACATTATGGAGAAGCTGGACGTGCCTCCGTAGTCTGGCCTCCTGATCCCAAGGAACTGCCTGAACAAATGACTCATGATCTGTCCTATCACTCTTGGATCACCTGCCAATCCCCTCTTTTAACACTTGCACCTGCATGTTGACAGCTGAAAAAATAAATATCTTTAACCTGTGTTTGCCAGTAAGAAACCACAGGAGGGACCTGATGTGGTGGTAAGGAAGACCACAGCTGAGGCGTCCTGGGGTGTTTGAGCTGGGGAAGCCCCCATGCACTGGGTGCAACCTTTTCCTGCACGTCCCCTACATGTTTAGGTAGTAATGCTTCCCATGGCAGGAGACGGCACCTTCTCCCTCCTCTTGCAGACTTGCCTGGCCAGACTGGGATAGGGATTTTCTCCTAAACTTCTAGTAGCTGGGACATAGCCACCACTCTGGTAGGGCAAGAAGGTGAGGTGCAACTGCCCAAATGGTAACACTGACCTGCAAATAAGACAGGACACTCCAGGGCTGCTACAACTGAGATTGAAGGATGTTTGTAAAGGGTGCAGGATGTTTGAGAAAGAAGTGCTCAAGTCCCATAAACTTCATGCATTTTGCCATAACTATCCCCTCACATGAGGTGGAGCCGATGTGTACAAGGAGCAGAAATGTATGGCGGGGCTTGTCCACCTTGACATGGACAGCATGTAGTAGAGAGCAGTGAGAACAGCCTGCAGCAGCCTGCAGGATGGAAATTGCTCATAAAAATCATATTAAAACCTTCTAGACAGCAAATCCCTTGCCAGAATGGAGGAGGGCCTGTGAACCAGCTGAGAAGGCTGTGCAGGGTGAGCCGGTCATGCCCATTTACCTCCCTAGTTTGCTATTTTCCACACCTGTAGCTTTCAAGAGGTCTTTAGAGAAACCAGTGTGGATGCCAGAGCTCTCATTCCTACCCAGACACATCCAAATCTTAGACACTTCCCCTGAAACTTCTATATCATAAAAATAATAGGCACGTAAATTAATTTGTCCTGGAGGCATTTGGCAGAAAGTCAAGAGGAACTGTCCTCTTGCCAGCTTATCAGACACAGAGATGAACTGAAATTAACTGTTTTAAAACACCTTCTGGGCAGGCAGAGGGGACAAGGTCACTGGAACCTGTGGGAGTTTAGAGGGACACGGTTCCTCCCCTCATTACCACCGAGCTCCTCGGGGGAGCTGCGGTCTCACTGCTATGTGCTGACCACTCAGCCAAGACCAGTGGTAATTACTGACAGATGTGACTCCATAACTGATGCTGTGGGAGTCATTTTGTGGTGACCTCTACTTCCAGTTCCTGACCATCTCTCTCTGTATCTCTACATCTCTAAATCTCCTGTTGGGCTGAAATTTCTTGCTCTCAGTTTCCATCCAACAGAAAATTTTAGAATCATAGAATCATTAAGATTGGAAAAGACCTCTAAGATCATCAAGGCCAACTGTCAACCCAATACCACCGGGACTACTAAACCATGTCCCAAAGTGCCATGTCTACCTGTTTTTTGAAGACCTCCAGGGATTGTGACTCCACCACTTCCCTGGGCAGCCTGTTCCAATGCTTAGTCACTCTTTCAGTAGAGAAATTTTTCCTAATATCCAATCTAAACCTCCCCTGGCACAACTTGAGCCCATTTCCCTAGCTACTCTAAGCCTTACTCCATTAAAGAAGGACCTCATCTTGTTCCTCCCCACACCTCCTGGAAGGACCAGCTCACCCAGCAGCTGTTTGAAAGGCTGGAGGAAGGTGGATCTGACTTGGATGGCAGGTTTCCATTCACACCCTGTCTGCTTCGCCCAAGATCTGTGTGAAGAGGGACCTGGCAGCAAAGCACTCGTGGGGATTTGTGTGGGGCAGCCGCCCAGCTGTCTGTCTGCCACTTTCTCTTCAAGCAGGCTCATAGGGCCAGGGTTGGGCTATCTCCTCGAGATGGTCTAGGGGTCAGGGAGACGTTGGGATGAAGGTTGGACTTGATAATCCTAAAGGTCTTTTCCAATCAAAATGATTCTATGATTCTATGGAATTTATCTGTTTCATTTCCCTTATCATCTGTTGCATTTTCCTGCTGCTTATGTCTATTGACCCATGTTTCTTCATCCGCACCATGCCAGCTGTGCACACTGAAGCTGCAGACCTGTGACATGCACCCTGGCTGCAGGAGAGTGGCTGATCTCAGTAGCCTGTCACTGAAAGGTGGAGGCAACTTGTACACCCAGCAAGTGATAAACTCATTGCCAGAGCAGAGCTCTGCCAAGGCCAGGTCAGCCAATGGAACAGTCCCACAGATGCATCACTCTTCAGTGTCTGGCTACACCGTGGGGCAGGAGCTGCTGCCACTGAAGGAGGGTAATGGGCATAACGAATAGTCCAGGTGCTAGGCTAAGGCTTGGCTTACATCTCCTACCATTGTGAGGCCAAATTCCATCACTGGCCCATCACTGGCTTGACACCTGTGTGGCTGCAAACAGCCAGGGACTGCCCAATTCAAGGGTCCTGAAGGCAGCGAGGAGCTTCCAAAATCTGATTCACAATCCTCTAGCTATGGGCAGTTATCACAGAGCAACCTCAGTGTCCTGGCTGGCCCATTGCATCCTTACCTGTAGCAGAAGTTTCCTTTCACAGTGAGCTTCTCTTGTGCAAGTAGTAGTAGTAGTGGTGGTTGTTCTTCTCCTTTTTCTTCTTCTTCTTAGTCACTGTTATTATTTTTACTATTTGTGGCTGGATTTTGGTGTCCTGGAATCATGCTGCATGCTTGTTTCGTGGACTTAGTGGAAGGCAGACATTGAATCACAGAATCATAGAATCATAGAATCATAGAATCATAGAATCATAGAATCATAGAATGGTTGGGGTTGGAAGGGACCTCAGAGATCATCCAGGCATCATGCCATGGCAGGGACACCTCCCACTAGACTGGGTTGCTCAAGGCCTCATTCAGCCTGGCCTCAAACTCTTCCAGGGATGGATCCAAGTGCTCTGTGTGTCTCTCCTTGGTGCTCCCCCAAGGATGACAGAGGCTCCCCTAAGAGTAGATGGTCTGTCAAGAGGGTAATTTCTCTCAAGTGCCCCAAAGGCTGCTGTATGTCCAATATGCTTTCTTGTCCTCCTGAAACAGCTTAGCTGTGGTCTGAGCTCTGGGAGGGGTAGGAGACAAAGACATGCAGGATCCCTAGGAGCTGCAGTTCATGTCTATTCATTAGCAGGGTTCTTAACAGAATAGTGATCAAGTTTTTAGTATGATTAGTGAGACATGCAGACACATTTGTTAACTGCTTTTACAGTAATGCCAGGCAGAGCACAGGACATATTAAATGTTCCAGGGCTGGTGTAAGGAGATGATAATTACGCAATAATATGCAACCACGGCTGTCAAAGGGTGAGAGCAGAGCAAAGCAAAGCAGATGCTGCCAGGAGGCGAGTCCAGGCAAGGGAGAAGGATTTTCTCTCAGCAGCCTTTGTTTCATTGATTTGAGCAGGATGGTTAATGATGAGGTGAAGCCAGGCCATGGGTTTATAAAATTATCAGCTCCACCTCACCTGCTGATCCATGCAAGAGAAACATGAAGACCATGAAGTAGTGAACTATGGGGAAATCCAGGTAGACTTTGGGAAGACAAAGCTCCTGCCCAGGGTTTTCTGCAGGCCAGGGATCAGAGGAGGCTTTGCTGCATCGGCTGGGGAGGCTGCAGCACTGGGGATTTGCTGCAACTCGTGCTTTTTGTCCTCACATTAGGTCTTATCACCTGCCTGCATCAAGGGGCACGTTGTTCACATAGACCCAGCTGACCAAGTGGCTGGACCTCTCCTCTTACTGCTCCATCCTTGGTGCTACTTGGACCCTGGAAAATGTGCCTCACAGGCAAACTTCCCTCTCCCCCCACCCTTCTTGTCCCTATCTCTTTCTCCATCTCCATCTCTCTCTCCTCCTTTACCTCAATCTCTATCTCATCATCACACTTCCCCGTGGTTCCAGGGTTTAGAGCTGGCCTTTGAAAAATTCCCTTCATCACACTCTTGTTTGATGAGAATTCTCTACTTGCTTTGAGATCTACCATTTTTGTCTGACACTCAGCATATTTATACATGGGCTTTACCAGCATCGGCTAGAACTGGTTTTAATCCAAAGCTGTAAAGCCTGATTGTGCCTGGGCACTTTATCCTGTCAGCCACGTGTGTGCTCTCCTCTGCAAATGAGGACAGCTCTGCTGGGCAGGGCCTGCTTTCCATAAAACCCTGTTGGCTGGACTTGATAATACTCCCAGCCTTTAATTCTTCATTAATTCAATCCTCTATCAGCTTTGCTATTTCTCTGCCAAGGACTGATATCTCTGGAGAACGTTACCCTGCAAATTCAGCCTTGACACATTAATTTATACGAAGCAATCCTCTGGGGTTTTTTTTTCAGTCACCCAGTGACATATTGAATTTGACCCTCTTTGTCCCTTTTTTCAGCATACAAGGGTGTAACTGCTACTAAGTCATTGCTGGAGTGTGTAACCAATTTTTCCTGAGAACCTATCTCTCTTGGATGATGGTCAACCCTTTCTCTTGATACACAGACTGTGGATATTCTACTGAATCTCAGTTTCCCTAGTGGGTTATTAAAGGGAATTAGCAATGCACTCTGTGTATTCAACTTTTGACGGTATCTAAAGCAGGTGCCCGTGACACAGCCATGAGAAGGTGGCTCTCTCCTCCTCATGCTCTCAAGTGCAGCTGTGTGCCCGACTGGTTGTGTGGGACCATGGCATTGCCTGCACTTCTGGCCTCAAGTTGCATCAGGGGAGGTTTAGGTTAGATATTAGGAAGAAATTATTTACTGAGAGAATGGTTGGGCATTGGAACAGGCTGCCCAGGGAGGTGGTGGAGTCACCATCCCTGGAGGTGTTTAAAAAATAAGTAGATGTAGCACTTGAGGCTATGGTCTAGTGGCTAGAGAGATGTTAGGATAAAGGTTGGGCTTGATGATCCTGGTGGTCCTTTCCAACCATAATGATTCTCTGATTCTCCAAGCCCAGCTCCTCCCTAATACCTAGCCTGCATCCCCTCCCAGAACTGCTGCCCTTCAGAAATTGCGCACATCCTCTTCCCAGATTTCCTGCCTTCCTAGCACCATGTTTTTGCTACATTAGTGCAACAGGGATTTTTTCTTCCATTGTGATCTTCCTGGACATCTGAGCTGTTCCTGCAGTCTCCCTCCAGATTGCAACTTTCACAAAACTCTTCTTTTACCTCTGGCAAGCCTCTCCTTGCAGGTGCTTAGGAAGCCCAGATGAGACTTGGGGCCACCCAAGCACTCCTGCTGGGAGTGCTGATCCCAGCTGTGAGCTGGGGCTGAGCAATTGAAAATGATCCTCCTGGCACTGTAATTACATCGTGAAGACACTTGAAAGTTTCTGTTGTTAAATATTTAATGCTGTAAGAGGAATAAGACCCTGAATGCGAATTTTATGATGGATGCCTTGCTTGCCTGTGGATGTGCTGAGAGCCTCCATTCACCTTCCAGACACAGTGACCATGAATATTCATTCTGCTCCCTCCAGGGCTTGTCTCCTTTTGTGAGGCTGCCAGGAACTACACACCGGGAGCTCAGATAAGCAAGGAGGCTAGTGGGGCATTTAGAGGAACAGAGGATGTGCTGGGAGAGACTGTCAGATGGAGATGATGTGATAGTAATTGAGAGCAGCTTGTTTCAGGTGCTCCTTTCAGTGCTGCTCAGTGTGTGCCTGCAGCCCAGGGATAGACCAGAGCCAGCTTCTGTCTTGCTTACCTGGAACACGGGAAATGGGGCTCTGCAGGTGGTAGCGTGGGCTGAGTGAGTGCAGTGGGGTACTTAGCTCCAGGCTCAGCCCACGCTGAACCAAACGGTCCATTTATAGTTGCTGCTCAGACCTAGGGTAGCATCACCGTAAACTGCTGTGGTGCTTACATGTCGTTTGGGTTTTGCAGTGAGGGGAGAGGTGCACACACTTAAGGCAGGTTGGGCAACCCCCTTCTCATCTCTTCTGGTGGGTTCCTTGGTAAAGCCACAGAAGGACAGTGTCTTTGCTCCACAGCAGCTCCAGAGGCTGTGAAATCAGTTTGCATCCGATGCCTGCATGGAAACCAAATGCTTGGGCTATATTTTCATGCTTGGGAACTGGAACCTGGGGTTGGTGTGAACAGAAAGGACGCTGCCTCAAGTGCTGGTGCTGGCTCAGTGTGACCTGGAGAGCTCAGGGAAATGACACAGCTTAATGAATTGTATTTATGGTCCTGATTTTTGCCCTCTCTGCCATTACTCCTACCTTTGGCCAGGGGAGAACTTAAGGGATGTTCTTGCTGTGAAGGAGATGAGAAAGAACTTCACAGCCTGCCATTATTTGGAACTCTAGCTCAGCAACTGTGGACAGCAGGCTGTTCCCTCGTCAGACTCTTTGGAGATGGGGCTTGTCCTACTCAATAAGGAGAGAAGAAATCAAAATGAGCTTTGCTGGGATGGACTTCAAACAAAACTGCCAGGGGCATGATGTTCATATCATGTCCTGGTTGCTACAATGAAGTGGAGAGGGGTCATTGCTGACTTTAAAAGTTGAGAGTGATACCCACTCTTGAAAAAAACCATTGCTGCCATTGGTAGCTCCCCATGGGACAGCTCCAGTGGGGCAAGTGTCTGCTGCTTCCTCTGCAATTAGCGGAGAGAAAGAGACACATTTTTGAAATTAAAAATGTGGTACCCAGTAGGTGTTCTCTAATTGATGAGTTCAAGAGGTCACCAGAAAACTTTAAGAAACCATGTTTCCCCACTCAACTTGTGATTTTCTTGAGTTTTTTCTTTGCAGTGACAGCATTTCAAGGAAAGTGTATGTTTCCTACCTCCAGATATTTTTCTTCCAAAAGCTTTTCTTTTTTTTCACCAAGAAAAGATTTTGATAGCAAAGTCTGAATCACCCTTAATTTATCACAGCCACCAGCCTGTCCTAGCCGGGATGCCAGCTTTGGCAGCTGGCCTTGACTGATACAGCCACCGGTGCTTTGCAAGTGTGCATGCAGGTGAAAGCATATCTGGGGTAGAACAGACATTCTATGCAGCTACACAGACTTCTAGGCAAGACTCACCCCTCAGTGTTCTTGACCAATGCTTTAAATCTCCCAACACTCACTGACACGTGGACGCAGGTACCTGCGGGTTAAAGGGTGGCTGTTTGCTCCTCCAGGTCAGTGCTTGCAGAGATAAAGGAACAGAAAAGGAAATAAAGGGTTTTATCTTCCTCCTGGCCCAGCAGAAGTCTGGAAACCCCGCCATCACACCATCTGTCATCTCCTTGGGAGGCCAGCTCTGCAAGCATGCTGGGGTGAGCTTTGGTTCTGCATCAGCTGGAGGAAGTGCCGTGCCTTCGGGCTCCCCCTCCTCCTCCCCAAGATACTTCTTCTTTAGAAATACTCCTAATGTGGCTGTGGGACCTCCTGTATCCTGTGGTCACTGAACAGCCTGACATCCACGTATGGGCCTACAAGAAAGCTGGGAAGGGACTTTAACAAGGACTTGTAGTGACAGATGAGGGGTGATGGCTTGAAACTGGAGGAGAGGAGATTTAGATTAGATGTAAGGAAGAAATTTTTCACTCTGAGGGTGGTGAGACACTGAAACAGGTTGCCCAGGGAGGTTGTGGATCCCTCACACTGGATGGGGTCAGATAGGGCAATCTGGTCTAGTGGGAGGTGTCCCTGCCATGGCAGGGGGGGTTGCAACTAGATGATCTCTGAGGTCCCTTCCAACCCAAACCATTCTATGATCCTTCCTGCAGCCTATGCAGGCACAGATGATCCCAAGTCCCACCCCTGAAATGCAGCAGCAGTTCACTCCAGCTCAGCCCCAGCGAGAAGGCACCTTTCCTGTGGGCTCTCTCTGCACCAGCTGTCCAGAGTGTGGCATCCCCAGGCTCTGCTTACATTCCAGAACACATGCTGCATTGAAAAGGGGTTGGGACCTGTCTCCTGCCCTTTGACCAAAGCCCTGCTAGGCTGTGTGTGACATCAGGCTGCGTGGACACAGCCTTTGGGAAGAGAACAGGCACCTTCTTATGCTGATAGAGACTTCATCCATCCTTCATCCTTGATGGATGGACATAAAGATCACTACTGACTTGAATAAGACAGAGGAATGAAGATTTCTGAGCATGGAGAACCTCAAAGCCAATAAGCAAAAGTCTGGTGACCTTACAGGATGCAGCATGGCTATGACAGGTGGTGGAAATTGTGTCTTCAGCAATTGCATTAACTTCCCTGTTCCTCAGCAGTCCCAGCTCTGCCCAGACTGGGGAATGCAGGTGCTGCTACACTATGAAACAGCTTGTGGAGCTGCCTGGAAAGCAGAGAGCTTTGAGAGCCCACTGTGGGTGCACAGAGGAGCTGCTTCACCCACAGCAGGGCTTCTGCACTGAGTGGGGTGGGATTTTGTGTGAGGGTGCATGTCTGTTCCAGCAGCCCTTGCCTGTGGCTCCTGGGCCCTGGGTGAAGAGTGTGCAGGAAGGGCAGGTCTGCAGAAGGCAGGATGTCTTCACATGGTGTGAAGGCAGTGAGGGGAGTTCCTGAGAGCACACCCATGCTGCCGTGGCTCCTTTCCAGAAGGTCCAGCCACCCCCTTGCTTTGCCAGCAGTGAATGGCATGCACAGAGAGGGAAATCTCCCTGGACGGTCTGACCACACGAGAGCTGGGGGAACCTGCAGGCAGCTCTGGGCAGGCAGAGCTGTCTGGTGGACTGTGTGAGCTCTGGATGGTGGTGTTGGATGGCTCCATCACGGCGCGAATGCAGCAGAGATTACGCTCTGACTCAAGGTTAGTTTTGATTTATTATTCCCAGGAACCTTTAGCACAGCAAAGCATTTTGAGTTCCCTGCAACAAGCACTCTTTGTTTTACTGCCTTTATAAATCACCTTTGTGTGCAGAAATGTAAGAATAGAAAATGTTAGTCTAGAATAAACAATCACTAACCAGTGAGACAAAATAATCAATATTCATAAGATAAAGCATCAGCGTAAAGGGAGCAATGATAACAATGAGGAAAAGAAAGAAATCAAGAGGTGAGACTCCCAAAACAAGTGTTGCCTCTGGACTGCATGGCTTCCCAAAGAGCAATGGTCAGTGACCCTGGATACAGCTGGAGGTTCAGGATGGCACCTTGGTTCAACCTGATTTGTGTTAGATGTGCCAAAGAATGAACCTGAAGTGCATTTATCTAGTAGGGTTTGGATCATGCAGGAGAGGTCAAGGGCACGAGATGGGAACGGGGTTAGGGGATTTCAGCCTGGGAAGATGTGCCTGGTGGAGCAGTGTGTGGTGTGGGCAGGATGAGCCTGCTGGCTAGTGCAGTGTCCTCTGAGATGGGAGACAGCAAGGGAGAGGGCCTGCAGAGTTTTGCAATAGCATGAGAAGCTCCAGTGGCTGGATGAAAAGGAGATAGAGACACTGCTTGTACCTCTGTGCCACTGGCATTCAGCTCCGTGGATACTGGGAGGAGTAGAGCAGTTCATCTGCATATTCTGGGACATGCCTCTTGGTTAGGTCCTGCTTCTGGAACACGCCTTCAGCTGAGGCACCTTCTTGCACCGTGGGAAGTGACCTTCTCCGAAGCCTAGGACTGGCCCTGGGCACCACAGGGCAGCAAGACGCTGATGAACAGGGGACTTCAGGGAAGGGATTGAGCAAGGAGAACTTCTCTGTGCAGAAGGGCTGCCTGGAGTGAATCCATGGCTGTCAACCGGTGAGTTGGCTTGGAATCAGGCTTGGCTAAATTTGAGCAAGCAGCATGCAGAGAACAGGAGGTGGAGGGCTGGGTGTTTATTACTGCACCAAAGTGGCTTATGGCCGAAGCCAGCAAGTGTAGACTAACTGGAGGGGTACAGGGAGAGCAGCCTCGTTGACTTGAATATCTCCAAGTGGGACCTTGGAGGACTCTCTATGGGAATGCCCTATCTCAGGGCAAGGTGCAGTGCAGTGGTGTGGGGACGGGGGCAGCTTGTACATCAGGTACACTGGCCATGCTAAGACAGGGACCTGAGACCAAGGGTGAAGTCCCTTTTATGTAAGACTACACCCACAGTGCAGCATCCCTCACTATCTCCCCCAGAGACACCAGGGTGGTCAGTGGGGACAGGGGTGCAAGAAATCTCATCCTATGTAGACATTGACAGTATGTCAGGTGAGCCAAATCCCAAAATAGCCTCTGCCTCTCCCCATGCTTCTCAGACTCTGCACTCCCAAACACCCCCTGGCAGAGATCTGCAGTGCCCAGCCCCATGCGTCAGTTGTGTAGCTTGAGGCACATCCAAGATCCAAGGTGTGTGTGACACCTGGGGACTGGCCTTCACCTCGAGAGGGAGGTGGCTCTGCTGAAGGTGGGTGGATGCTGCTGTGTCTGTAGTCTGGCAGTGGGGCTGGAAGAGAAGCAGTGACCTAAGATTGGGTGCCAGGTGGGTAGGAGGAGAAAAGGTGGCTGTGTCTAGGGAGCGGAGAAGGACAGGGGCCAAGAGAAACAGGCAGAGATGCAGAAGGGAGCAGCTGAACTCCACAAACAAACATACATAACTGACTGACCCTATGCCAGATAACTCACTAGAAACCTCCAAACAAGCACACACAGAGATCTCTATAAACAACCCAACCCAGCAAACTCTTTTGAGGAAAAACTCCAAAACTTTGATTGTTGTTGCCATGGTGATGTGATTTGGAATAAGTGTGGCAGAGTACTTTTTATTATCAGCCTTTGTCATAAACAAATAACCTGCTGTAGACTTAGAAAAAAAGGGATAGAGCTGGGTTCAGACCATCTAATCATCAGACACAGAGGCTGCAACTAATAAATCAAGGAAACAGGAAGATTGTAAATTCCACCAGAGGCCACTTGGTTAAACCAAGTGCAGTCATGGAAGACAGCCAGTGTGGGTGGGGAGTGAATTAATGGCAAGGTCTGGTCACTGTCAGTTAGCATTCAGATTCTGGTTTATGGTGACAGGCATCTCATCTCCAGAAGCCTTCTAGGAAATACAGCCTGCATACTAAGCATGGGCTAGCTGGTGAGACCATGGCTGCTTTGGGGAGGTTTTACCTTGAGGATGTGGGCTACACTCTGACTTGCGTAACATCATCCAGTAGTTTGGCTTTAGTAGAGCCCAAGCAGACCCTGTCCTGCCAGAGGTCCTAAATTACTCCACTGCTACTGCCCATACACTGTTGGTTGTAATAGACTTACCCTTGATAGCAGAGATACACAAGGACCATGGGGCCACCTCACGCACAAGAGGTTATCTCGTAAATTCCCGGATTCTGCCAGCCATGGACTAGCAGCAAATATCACTTATGTGAAAGCTGCATTCCTGCTAAAGAGGCCTCATATCTCTGTTCCACATTGGCTTAAAAAGTAAGGGGGTGACCATCTAGCTTGCAACTCAACTCTTGCAGGGTTTGCACTCAGTGCTGGCCATGTTGCCACACGCCATGGTTGTGCTGGTTCCCAATCAGGAGCTGATGAGCAGCTTGTGATAGGTACCCTAGGGAGAAAGGTGCCAAGAACAGAAAACAGGAACATGGTGAAAAGAAACATGGCTTTCTCCATCCCAACCCAAGATCTGGACATTATCTGGACCTGGCACACAAGCATGTTGAGTGGAGGCTGGCTTCCTCTGTGAACACCCTTGGGGTCAGGGGTGAGGCAACCCTGGACTGCTCAATGCTCTCAAGAACAAGAGCATGTGCTTGCATAACCCAAGGAGAAATGAAAGCCCCAGGAAACCTGGTAATCCTGCTGAGCTCTATCTCCAGGGAGTGCCTGTGCCATGTGGCACTTGGAGACACGGTTTCTGTGGCCTCCATTTCTCAGATTTGCAAGTGTGCCAGTTTGGCAGCTGGACTGACCAAGAAACCAAGCTGCGAACTCACAGACAGAAGAGATGTTTTGTTCTGTGTCACCTCTACCCATGAGTGTAGGTCATCTCCTGCAGTTTCCCTGCCTCTGACCTTTCGCATGGACATAATGAGAAGCATCCAGCAAAATTTGTCAATAAGCATGAAACACTTCCTAGGCCTCTCCCAAGTTCCTGTGAGTCCCATCTAAACTTCTAACAACATCCTGCCCTCTGTAGTGCAAAACCCAGAGTTTTTTTGCAACCATGATCCCATGGGTGATCAGCAGCACAGCGGCGGTGGCCATGCAAAACAGGCTGGCACTGAATTCCCAATACAAAGCACCTACTGTGACCCATTTTCCTCTTTAACTCAAAACTTCTTTGACTTAGAACATCTTCAGAGCCTTGGTGCTTCCACCCTACTGAAGCCCAGAGCATCACAGCAGTTCAGATTTACCCAGGGAAAGCTTGAACCTCTATGAGCCTTAATAGTGGCTGTGAATGCAGTGCTGCTCTGCCCGTGTCTTCCTTGGCAGGGATGCTGTAGATGGGGCTGCTTGCACTGGGTTACGCTCCGAGAACCTTTCCTCCTGCTTTGCCCCTATGCTCCCAGCAGAGTGCTCTGCTTCCATGAGTCAAACTGCATCCTGTTTTCATCGTTCAGCCTTAGCCTGCCATTTATTCCTGCCAGACAAACTCCTATTGCTCCCAACCTGGCTTCACTTCACTGGCACTCACAGTCTGTGCAGTTCCCTCATCTCTGTCCCGCATCTTCAGAGAAGAGGGAAGTCTGCTGTGATGACTTCTGAGAGTGAAACAAAGTCCCTCTCTGTGCATCCTTTCATGCTGTACATCTCCAGCTTCTGCTCATTCACCTCTTAAGGAATTTCTCTATTCTGCTTTCCCTGGGGTTATACAGCATTGCCTGGCTTCTGTGTAAAGCCTGAGCTGCTAATGAACATCTCACAGTGTCTTTCTGTGTGCAGAAAGCCATGTAAACACCATATGCATGTGCGCTATGGTTGCAATCTCAGGAAGTAGGAAATGAGACACATGAACTCTTCTAGGGAACGTTCCACCACTTTGTGGTTCAGTGTCCTCCAGCTGCTCTGCTGCGTATGAGATTTAAAGTCCCTGCTCTTCACTAGGGACAAGTGAGGAAAGGAGGAGATGTTGTGTTTTAGGTTTGGATTCAGCAGAATCCATAGAGAGGTGGCTGCAGAGAACACATTGTGTGAGCAGCAGGAGAATTCACTTGTTCAGCTTGAGCTGGGAGCTCATTTTAAAATTAATTATCTCCTGGGAGTTAATTGTCTAGAAACTTGGTCTCAGTAGTGGTTTGAAACTCCTATTTGAGTACCTCAGCTCCAGCCCTGGGGCAAGTATGGAGAAAAAAACATCAGGTAAGAAGCATGTCCCACTCAGGGAAACATTTTTCCTGCATAGGGAATCGGGGCTGGAAACCCCCAGAAACCTGCACCCACTCAGTGATGGTGACTGTCATACCTGCTTTTGTAGTGATGGTGGAGGAAACTACAAGTGACGTCCTGGGGCTGCCATCACTGAAGTATAGAACAAAGTCATGAAACCTGTCATTTTTGTGACTTCATGTCTGAAGCAAGAACCTCCAGTGATCAGGACACTCTTGCAAGAGACAGGAGACAGGCAAGTCCCAATGTTTTGAGGATCCTGAACCCTTTTTGCATAAGCAGGTTCTGCAGCTCAGGCCACTCTGTCCAGGAGAAGTGGGGAACAGCATGAGCATCACCAGAGCAAACCAAATGGCCTTGAACAATTCTCATGACACAGCTCCCCACTCCTGTGACATGTGAGCATGCACACAGATGCCTCCATGGCATCTCCTGCAATGGAGGTAGCCACTGCTTGAACAATTCCCGTGATGCCCTCTCACTGTATTAAATAAATCTCCCTTATCTGGCCAAAAAAAAGCTGCATCCATCCATTGTACAGTGGAGGGTGAAACTACCAAAGAGCTGTTGCAAAGGGTAATTTTTCCTCAGTGTCCAAGCACTGAAGCACCCAGCTTCCACCAGTGCCTTCCAAACCAGCTTCCCTCTCTCACAGCTGTGCAGGAGGCTACCCATCCTTTTAATATTCTCCATTACAGGAACCATTCTCTGCTGCAAGCAATGGTCCTAGATGAGAGATGCAACTTGTATCGCTGTTTTCCAGGTTGTCTACACTTCTTCTAACCTCTAAGGCATTATATAACTCACCCTCTTGGGAGTGTGCACCCGTTTTAATAAAAAGAAGTTAGCGATATAATATGAAATTAATTTGATGATACCACCTGACTCTTCCCCTGCAGGAATCTTGCTGTTTATTGGAAGGGGGTTAAGTGGCAAGCAGAGGGGAAAGCATTTCCTAAGAGCAGCTGGAAAGAGATCTCAGCACCTGCAGAGCAGGAGGGGAGGACACAGGTCTGGACCATGCACGAGCATCTGCTCACCCACATCCCTGCTTCTTAGCAGATGCTCACCCACTGCACTGCTTCTGGGTTGTAATTCATAATCCCAGACGGAGCACCTCTGCCAGCCCCCACAAATTACTTTACTGACCAAGCTTCTTCATCAGATCCTTCCTCCCTCATACTCAGAGAGCCTGCTGCTGCCTGTGAAGAAATTCCAAAATTGCCTTCTTTCAGCATATTGTCCCCACCAAAGTCACCCTGCGATCACCCCCCTTTTCACTTCGGGCCATCACTCAGCCGTTTGGGTGGGATGCGGGAACAAAACCCTGCGAGTTAAGTGATAGAATGTACACTCCAAACCCCACTGTGGAAAGTGGCTAGCGAGCAGCTGAACTCTCCAAGGCACTCTGAATGACTCATGAAAACGAGTAAAAAAAAAAAAAAAAAATCCTTTTAGGAAATGACCCAGTTGAAGAAATCGGAATCCGCTCACAAACCAAAGAATGACTCCACAGAGCCTGTTTCTCAGGGTCTGACTCATCCTCAGTAGTAGCCTTTTTTTTTTTTTCCTTTGAGCAGTTCAAAAAATTTGTATGAAATTTCTAGAGTATTTTATAGATATTACTCACCACCCCAGCGTGATTAAATGCAACCTATAATAATATAGAGAGAACGCAAAATTTTCAAAAAATATTAGCCTGGCTCAGGAGCTAAATTTCCCAGGAGCCTTGAGTGTTGCAAATGCTGAGGACTGCAACATGTCATTTTCAGGCTCTGCCACCTTGGAGAACTTCTCCTTAGCTCTTGGGGATGTCTATGCAATGGAGGGGGATTTGCTTACACTGCCCAGCCCCTCTCCAAGTGTAAGGAACTTTTACCAGCTGCCCGGAAGATTCTCTTTTAACCTAGAACTCTCTTTTAGGGTGAAACCTTTAAATTCAGATAACCTCAGTGGACAGACTCATCCTTCAGCTGTCTCCATTGATGAGAAAGGGACCTTAGGCACTTCATGTCAGAGGGTTGCTTTGCCTCAGGATAAGCTCCTTCAAGACAGTATCATAGAATTTGGGTTGGAAAGGACCTTAAAGATCACCTCATTCCAACCCTTCTGTCAATGGCAGGGACACCTCCCGCTAGACCAGGTTGCTCAAGGCCCCAACCAACCTGGCCTTGAACACATCCAGTGATGGAGCATCCACAACCCCCCTGGGCAACCGGTGCCAGTGTCTCACCACCCTCACAGTGAAGGACTTCTTTACGTCTAATGTAAATCTCCCCTCTTCCAGTTTGAGCCCATTACCCCTTGTCCTATCACTACAAGCCCTTGTGAAAAGTCCCTCCCCAGCTTTCTTGTAGGCCCTCTATGTAGGTGTGGCAGTACCTATTTAAAGGCTACAGTTAGTCTCATGGGATCTAGTTTTTCCTTCTGAAGCCAGGGGAAGGGTCAGAAATTACATTTCCAGGAAGAGAAGGTCACTTAAGAAGGGATGAACCTCTGTCACAGTCTCTGAAGAGCCTCTTGGAGCTGGAGTGTCTTGCTGTACGGAGGATCAAAGTCAATGAATTTGATCCAGAGTTCAGGGTATGTGAAAGAAACAGCTCTGTGGCACTGCTTATCCCTGGGCAGAGCCAGTGTAAGGCTTCCCAAAGGATCAGCACCTTAAAAAATTGGCACCTGCGTGTTCCAGGAGAGATCATAAGAGCACAAGTGTGATGGAGGCAGGGAGAGCCCTTGGAAACCTGGTTGTTCCTCTGGCTGGTTTGGGGAGCACCCACCTGCCCCCTCACACTCTGGGAGAAGAGGTTCCATCCAGCTTGCTTTTTTTCCAGTCATCCAGCCCAGGGAAAACAACCTTCTTGGCCAGACCAGCTTTTCACCTGATCTGTGCCTGTGGCTGATTCTGCCTTTGAGAAATTTCTGAGCAACACACGGAACCGAAGGTAAAGCAAATCACGGAAACGCCTAGGGTGGGAAAAGCAGTTCTAATCCCCTTCAGGGCTGAACCTCGGGGAACTTGAACACCAGGGAAGGCTTGAGCAGGGCTTCACCCCGTCCCTGCAAGCAGCAGATGTTTGCAAAGAAGAGGTTAGTCAGCAGCTCCCTTGCAGTACAGCAATAGTAATCTTGGCTTTTAATAGCTCCCTGTTAGCTCAGGAAGAAGGAGCAGCTGACCATGAGACAGCAGCAAGGACATCTGAAGAGGCCTAAAAATGTAATGTGTGAATGATATGTTTTTAAATATGGTACACAAAGGGAAAGAGAGGACTTGGGATAAATCCAAAGCTGCAAATCCAGTTTGGGGGAGTAGGCGAACGCTAGGTAAAGACCAAATTATCACTGAAGTGAGAGGGAAGGGTTGAGCTGTTAGACCCCTTCCTGGGATAAGGATTACAAATTTCCAAATAAAGGACACTTTGGGTGGGAAAGGCACAGGATACTCTGTACCTACCAGGGTTTCTGCTATCGGAATGTGCTGGGCTCTCAGTTGTCAACCTGGGTCAAATCCCAACACATTACAAAGCAAAGCAAAAATCCTTACAAAAGCAGACATTGCATCTAGTACTTGCCCCTCTCAGTAAGGGCAGCTGTCACTGCAAAGAAAGGAATGAGCCTAGCCCGACATGATTTGTTCTTCAGAAATCCATACCTGGCATTTTTATTACCTTACCTTTTGGGTGGCCATAATCTGATTGTTTAATATTGTTTTCCGGAAAAATCTCCAGGCTCTGGAGAGAAACCATAATTTGGAGCTGGTCTGTAATCTCCACCCTCATCCTTTCTCCCTCTTCTAAAACCAGATATTATGCTTCTCCCTCAGCCCCTTCTCACTCTCCCATGTTCTTATGGCTCTCTCAAAATACAGCAAACAGTTCAGAGACAGCTTCAGCCACATCCTTAAGTGCTCCGGGAGGATATCTCCAGGTGCTGTGTATCTGAGTACCTCTGTTCTGGTTCAGGCATCTTTAACTCATCCTTTCTCGCACCTGGTCTGTCTAAGCTCTTTGTGCCTTGCACAGCTTGTTGCAATTATTCTTTATTGTGAGTGTGGAAGAATATGCTTCGGCCTCATCTGTGTCATCTGTTATTTGCTGTCATGGTCCCATAGGGCCAGGCTTGCCTTTGTCATCTTCTTTCTTTGAAGGTATTTCTGGAGCCTTTCCGTGTGCCCTTTGTGCTCCTCACCAGGCTGGCGCGTGTTGGGAGGGCTCTTTCTATTCTGGTGTGATTGCACTGCCACACTACACGCTCTGCACTCACGTGTCCTCACTCCTCTTTACTGTGCAATTCTTTATTTTTAAGCCCTAAAGAGCTTGCGATGCAGCTGTAATGGCTCTTATTATCCTTCCCTTTCCTCTGCATCGGTATCATTTGCTCTTAAAAGGGAAGCATCTTCCACTGTGAGCAAAGGAGAGAGATTTGGGGAGGTGTCAATCCTGTGGGCACACTCTGAGAGGTCCCTGGGTGCTCGGGGGGGCTCAGTTTGAAACAGATTTCCAGGGAGAATATGTGCGGTTTGGGGGGGGGAGCAGGCAAAAATCAAGCTGCATCACGGGCTCCTCTCTGATTGGCACTCCCTTCCATCCCTTCTGTTTTGATAATCTCACCTCTTGTCAGTGGCCATCTGGGAACAGATTCCCTGCCAGGCTAACTCTTATGGCACTACTCTCTTTTTCTGCATTGTTTTCTTGCCATGTTTCAGCTTGGTACAGATACTGGTGGGAGGTACTGTCAAGGTGAGACACACTATGCTAATAAGACACAGTGCCACTGACGGCAGTGAAGTAGCAGCGATGCTCTCGTGGCCTGTCTCTGTGTCAGTCTTGCAGGGATCAGGCATCTTCATTCTCAAAGGAAATACAGATTGGTCTTGTCTGAATGGAGGGTGAGTGGGGGAGCAGCTTCTTGTGCCCTAACCAAGGCTATCAGAACAGCACAATTTTATTTGTATCATGTGCTTAACAGGGGTACTTCAGCACACGACAAAACTTCCTTGGAAGACACCAAGGGTTGGGATGGTTTAAGTGTTATGGAAAAGCTTGCTTAAAGGCGCATGGAAAGGTCATTTAAAATCGTGAGATCCAAGAGAAGGGTTGGAGACATTTTGTGCCAGCTTCAAAGAAACACGAATATCAAGGAAGCATTAGAAATTTTGTTCCATGCCAAAATGCAGCTTAATAAAAGAGCAGGAGATCACAACAGGACACCTGGGTACCTGCTGTCCAGTTGCACATCAGTGCCCGTTGAAGGCTGATGTGTCCTTTGGGTGAGTAATAGCTGAGCTGGACAGGTTAGAAATGGAGCCAGAGATACAGGTCCTTTAAAATATGAACACAAATGCTTAAAACTCTTTCTACTTTAAAAAGGGACTTCCTGGAGTCTTCATCTGGGTTCTCCTGACTTGGACTCAGGTCAGGCTTGGCACAGGAATGCTCTGAAATCATTCAGCTGCTTTGTGTCCTTGGACAGAAGTGAATATTTTTCCTGGCCCAGGTTTGAATCCAAAACCTGCTTGGCCAGGAATCTTTACTAGCTGGCAATCCTTCAGCTGGTCTGCCATAACAGAGACACAGTAAAGAGGTGCTGGTTTTAAGTGGCTTAAGATACAATGCAAGGCAGCTTTTTGTTCACCTTGGTAAACCCAGTATGAAGGTCACCAGGTTGATTTCTGACTTGCAGCAATGTAAATGTTGATAATCCAGCTCTCAGTGAACCAATTCAGATGTTACTCTCATCTCCAGATGCTATCCAGCTCGTGCTCTGAGACCCTGGTGATGTTTTTAAGCACACTCCGGCCTGGCTACTTTATGAACGCAGAAGAGACATTTACAGAGCAGTATCCTTCATTCCTTTAGAGGCATCTTCTGTGTCCTGAAGTGGCCCAAGTGACTGACTGTGAAGAAACTGTGACATAATTTCAGTGCAGCAAACTGTACCTCAGGACATAGATTACGTTCTTAAAAAATGAAGTCCTGTCCTTGATCTAGAGCTGGAAACTGATGGAGTCTGAGAGGCATTGGTCAGGGCACATCTCTGGAGGTCTTTTGTCCAACAACCTGCTCATGAGCACTAGGTCAAGCCAGCGGTGGTTTTCAGCAGCCAAAAAATGGAACAGCTCTAAGGATGCAGATCTCCCACCTCTCTGTGACCCTTTCCCAGGCTGCACCACTCTCTCAGCACAATATTTTTTCCCTGATGTGGAATTTGAACTTCCTAAGCTACAACCTGTGGCCATTGCCCCATTGCCCCTTGTTATACTGGCTGTTACTGGTGAGAAGAGTTTGGCTCTGTGATCTTTATGACTTACCTTCCAGCAGTTGCAGGCTGCTCCTGTATCCCCACTGATCCACCTTTTCACTGAGCTAGACAAGCCTGGCTCTTTCAACCTCTCTCCACAAGATGTGTGCCTCTGATCATGATGGTAGCCTCTGCTGGACCTTCTCAGGCTTCTCCAAATTACTCTAGAACTGAGGATCTGAGTTCTGAGGAAGATAATAGCTTCCCTCAGTCTTCTGGCCGTGCTCCTCCTAATGTACATCAACCTGTGGTTGATGTTTTTTTGCAATTAGAGCTCATTGTTAACTTAATATTCAAACTCGTGTCCATTGTAACCCCTACATTCTCTCCAGTGTTGGTAGACTTGATTTTCATGGAAAATGAATGGATATGTTAGACCTGATATGACATATTGTCTCAATTCAAGGTGGCATTTCATAAATTGGATGCCTGCGAAATCTAGGAGCACTCAAATCATTTTCAGCAAAGATGTTTACTCCTATCAGGAAACACAATGGGGGTACAAGCCAGGAAGACCCCGGACCACCGAAACTCTTGTAGCTGTCATTTTGGTTCCATAAATCTGCAAATGGACTCGAAGCTGCACTTGTTGAATGCACAGCGCAGGTGCTGATATAAATACTGCTTTTATCTGACCTCCGTACACCTAAAGCCCAAGTGTGGCTCAGTGTGATCCCTACCAGGACACACATGTGTAGGAAGTTTAGTTATGGACTTGGGCTTAGCTAATGAATGGAAACAAGGGACATGCCCCTGCGCTCCGTAGGGTGCTTCTGTTCAGCTGTCAACCTCTCCAGCATCTCCTGGGCTCTTGGCTGTTCTGGGCTTGTGTTGGCCTGGGTGTTTGCAGACAGGCTGTCAGTCTGGATCCCATGCCAGCCCACTATGAGTCACAGTGACCCAAACATCCATTTGGCCCATGATTGCTTTTCTCTATTCCTGTCAGACTAGTATTTTCATTTCTGAAAAAAACCCCAACAATAAATTCTGACACTCTCATCATTAAATCCATTTTGGAAACCAGAAAAAAAAAATACAAAAGAACAACACTCAGATCGGTCCTCTCCAGCTCCCTGCTGCACTGCAGAAAACATGCAACCCAGTGCTGAGCTGGGACAAATGCTCCAGGACACACGTGTCTGTGGAAGGCTCCATCTAAGTTCTCTTCTGCATTACCTGTATGTGCCCACAGCAACCCCCAGGCTGCCTGAATGTGGAGATGAGTGTGAGTGTGGCATTTGTGGCAATGGTTTTCATTGCAATTTTGATGTCCCAGCTGTCTCTCCATGTTCCATTTTACTTCACATGGAAAGAGGACCTTATGTGCTTCTGCAGCATAGCACAGTGGACAATCTCGCTCCATCCTCTTCTGCACAGCTGATGGGCAGCTTGCTGCAACCTTTCCCCCTGCCTTGCCTCTGCTGTGTGGGCCATAGCATGGACAGGACACTGTGGTTATGGTGTTACTGACTCCTGCAGTGGTCCTGAGCATGGTGCCCATCTGCTCTGAAGTCCTTTTTCAGGTTTTCCTGTGCAAAAGCTGGGCTCAAGGTGAGCAGCAACACTAGGTGAGCTTTTAGAAGGAGATTTGCAAAGACTGCAGGCGTTGGAGAGTCCTGAACACGCTCTGGCCTGATGGCCTAATGGCTAATTATTGTCTCTATCAGAAAACGTGTCACATTTCAGTTGGCCTGATTCCATTTCAGATTCTCCCACAGGGTCTTATGTGTGCGTGCCTTCCAAACTGAAGAGCCCTCTCTTTCAGAAGCGTCTTCACCTTTTATCCGATGAGCTCAGTGGGCTGAGCTGCTTTAGTCTTAGTTTTCCAGAGCTTAAAAATGATAAGCTGAGCTTTCCTATGGACACTTGCAATTTTTTCATCAAGCACGGGGTGTGGACCTGAGCACAGCCCTTCCTTTTGCCTCGCTGGATGCTGGCTGCACTGCTCTTGCCAGTGCTCATTAGGCCAAGCTTCCCAGTTGTTCCTGCTGCTCAGCAGGGACATAGGAGCTCTCTGGAGCATCCCTGGGGCACCTAGTAGAGTGCAGAGCAGAGATCCTTGGGGCATCTGGACCGTCCAGTGCTGGAATACCTTCTAGAAGATGACCTGCAGTCAGAGTGCATCTGTCTGGAAAACCTGGAGCCCTCAGTACACATCCAACCAGCAGTGTCATGTCCCTTTTGCTCACACTCCTGGGGCACTGGGGCCCCTCAAATACACCAAGTTTCATAAAAAATTGCAAGCATAGGCAATACCAGTAGTCCTTTCATTTGTAATGGTGTTACTGCAACACCCACAGGCCATGGCAGAGTCCAGGTATCTTCAACACATCTGGATCACCATGATACATGTCCATAAAGCCAACACCCTACGGGAAAGGGTGGCAAGCAACTAATGCCAATAAAATACAGAGCACATAATCGGTGGTGAGGGTTGGGAGATGATGGAAGAGAGTCTGTAGGCCACAACCTAACTGTAGAAACAGCTGAATAACCATGTTGGGTTGAATTCCAAGCCTATGCGGTAGGAAGCTCTCCTCTACCAAAAGCAGAGAGCAGAGCACGGAAATAATCCCCAAATACAAAAACCTTCTACACTAGGAACTGTGGCAGGACACAGGACAGAGGTGTGGTGGAAATGTCCTCTCTCTAGCATCTCCTACGGGCAGCAGACTTAGCTGAGTGTGTGAGATATCAGACTGGATTTGTCTCACAACTTTAGACTCTTATAATGTAGATGTCTGCAAATGAACTGGTCACGTGGAGTTCTGGCAGGACGTGTGTCACATGATAGTACAAGCCTGGTTTAGAATGAGGAGCACATTTATTTCTCTCTACCAGCTACAAAGGAAGCTGTTCTGGATGGTTATGTTTGGTAGATGAATTAATCAAATGTGAGAAGAAAAAGGGTAGATAAACTATTTGCATAGTTAAGGAATCATAAAAGATTGTTTACCCAAAATGAACTGCTTTGATTTACTGCAGGACATCACTGAGACCTGGGACAATGAGAAGGATATTCTCTGATGAGATTTCAAGTCTCGTCCACTTTGTATCCATCTGTTACTACCCTATCTCTAATGCCAAGGATGAATGCACCAGAATGGTGCTATTTTCCATATTTTCAGAGAACAAGACATAACAAAAGCCAGCCAGAATTGGATCTTTGGAGAGTTCCCTCTGGTAGGTGGATGAAAATATCACCATCTGGAGAGCTCACCTCCAGGAGGAGCCCCTTAAAAGCTACTGATCCTTCCTCTGGAGGGGTGATGGGGTTGGGAGAGCACGAAATCTCAGTTCCAGCCCAATGACATTAGCTCAGCTGCTTGAATTCAAGCTTAGTGAAGAATGGATTCATCAGATGAAGTTCTGTAAGGGGTCAGGGAAATCCAAAAGGCAAGGGTTTGAGCCCAGTGTAACGGGAGACACGTTGCCAGAAAAAAGAGGGATGTGTGTGATATGTTAAGCTCAATTAAGCTTAGTACAAGTCCAAGGATGCCCCTGGGGCTGTGCCAAGCTTAGCAGACTATAAGCTGGGTTGAAAACAGCACAGCAAAGAAGAAAAAGCAAGGTGCCCAGTGGGAGTGGTAGAAAGATCCTCTGAACCTGAAAATCGGAGAGGACAACCAGATTGGAGACCCTCAGTTGAAACTCATGGGTTGTATGAATGTAACAGAGAATGACCCCTGCTAACAATAAAATCAGAAAAAAACAGTTCTAGAGGATTATAGAGTGGAGATATGAAGTGTTTGCACAAATATTGGAAGAGAACAACACTGTGAGGGAAAGGGATCCTTGACCGACTGCTGATGAAATCAACAATGGCTTCAGCAAGCTGAAGCAGCAGCTGTTCTTGCAGTTTTTTTCTGTAATGGGGAAATGGAATAAGTCCAAACAACAAAGAAATGACAACAACTTTACCAAGCTATTAGTTGGAAAAAGCAGGTTTGGAGATCCTGGGAAAGTGCACAGAGGAAATGTTTCAGTGAATGGGTTTTGGAGAAGGTACAGGAAATAACTGATGAGCTTTTAGACGAGCATCAAGTAATTAAAGTAGTTCTTGGTGGGTGAGGGGGGGGGTGCAGTATGTGTGTGTGAATATTTCTGACTCATTATAAACTAAAACAATGAACCTTTATTATCATAGGCCAGAACTCGGGAGTATGGCCAGTAGGGCAAAAAGGATGGGTGAAGGCTCTTGAGGGTTCCTGCCTATACCAGTAAATAAACCAGATGAGGGACTGCTCTTTGGCCTGGAGGTCAAATGACACAGTATGGCACATGGTTAGACAGGCTTTCCTCCTGAGCAGGATGCCCAGACCCTCTGGGAGCATTCCCTGGCCCGTGCTATGTGTAATACCAAGTCTGGCAGTTCTCTGAGTGTGTGCTGGCTGCCCTGGGCCAAAGCTGCACCAAGACCCACACATGTTCAATAGTCTGGGCACACGTGGGACTGTGCTAAGCCTGGGTCCTCTTTTATCTACTAATAAAGAATCACAGAATCACAGAATCGTTATGGTTGGAAAGGACCTCCAGGGTCATCAAGTCCAACCTTCTCCTAGCATCTCTCTAACCACTACACCACTAGAAGCCCTAGGGTGTTGCACCTGGGCCATGAGGCTGATGGATCTGCTCAGATAGGCATGAGAGGAGCTGGGGTAGGGTGCTATGTTTGCTTTAATTAGGTTATTTGGGTTCCACTGACTGTTTCTCTTCCTTTTTGTTTGTGCAGATGAGCTAACAAGAATGGCAAAACAACTGTTCCTGGGGAAATGTGGCTTGGAACAAAATGTCTCTTAGAGAACAGCAACAATAAGCAAGACTTTGAAGAGGTAATGGATGGAAAAATAAGACAAGGATAAGAAAAAAAGGTTAAAACCTGTGAATAATCAGTGTAGGCAATATTAATGAAAGCGTGTCAACATAACTGTACTTCCCTTTGTATCAAAGACAAAGTGTCTAGGGTGTTGGAGCACTTGGCAAGCGCTTCTCTGAGGCTGGGCTGAAAGCATTCTTGTTGATAGGAGCTGCTGAGAACTAACAGCAAAAATGGATTTTCTCTCCGCAGAAGATTTTCAAGGAAGTGATATTAAGAGAGAAGTCCAGACAGCAAGTGGGGGTTTTGCTGAGTTCTGGCTGAGGACCGTCTTCCTGAACCCAAAGTAATCCAGCTCTTAGGAACAATGACAAAGAGCCTCTCTAGTATTTGAGGGGTTTCTGGGACTGCACAAATACACTGAACGTTTTCTAGCAAGTTGATGAAAATGTTCAAGGGGAATGACATGTTTGTACTGTCTGGGGACAGGTCTTTCCTTGTTTGATGGAAAATGCTTTGAAGACAACATCCTTCTTTCCTAAACATTAAGCAGCCTTCTCTTGAAAAGTGGGTTATTACTTTGACAAAGAAAAGAACATATTTAGGAGATCACCTGAAATAATGCTTCTATCTGTTATTTCACTGAACTCTTCTGCCTCATAAATATTCCTAACAAAAACCACAGCTGGGCTTTCAGATCAACCAGTTCTTTTCCTAGCATGCCTCCTGTTTGCTGTGTTGGGATCAGGTTAGGGAATGCCTTCACCTTGGACAGCTGGCGTGGTCATATGCTGACCTTTTGCAGCAATACTAGTGGGTGATGTCCCTGCTCAGTACTACAGATGCTACTTCGTGTGCATCTGTCTGCAGAGATCCTGGTTTCCCTTAAAATCTAGGGCAGAGCTTCGTCAAAGTCTTACTTCAGAGTAGCCTGGAGAATCTCAAGGTACTTGACCATAAATTGAAGCACATATGAGAGAAAGATTCCCACACATAACAGTGAATAGGACAAACCTTTCAGAACTGCCCAGTTCTTGTCCTTGCTATCACAGGCTGCACTAGATGTTTGGTTAGAAAGCTTCCAGGGAACCCTGGTGTCTTGTGGTCCATGTGAAATGTCTAAGGGATTAGGAGTCCTCCCTGGACATCATTGGGGAGGGGATATTCCCAGACTCCTAGAGTCTCTTTCCTATGCCAGAGTCCAAAGGGATGGCTGCTGCCAGTGCCCCAGCAGATGCCCATATTGCAGTGTTGGGAAGGCTGGGAGCATGGGCCATCCAGCAGAACGATGGCCTTGGCAAGTGTTTGAGTCCGGTGCCCTGTGGCTCTTGTGATATTGGGTGGACGTGAACTCAGAGGGTTTCTGACCTCAGTTTTATTGCCTTTTCTTTCAATTTTCTGTGTTCCAAATGGGATCTCTGCAGAGGAATTGAGCTTCAGGCTGTTATTTTTATAAACTACTAGTACTTTCTGTCTGTCAGCCATTCTGACACTTTCCAGCTCCCTTTCATGTCTCTCTTTGTGTTTCCTTGCCTTCTTTGTTGTCTTTCCTTTCCTCACCAAAATACTACCTATAGCCCAAGGTTGACGATGACTCCATACTTATAATCTCTCTGACACCCCAGAAATTATTCCCTCCCTCCCGGCCTCTCATTCCTCTGTAGTTCCTCTTGCTGAAGCTGATGATGCCACAGGGGTTAAAAACCCAAACCAACTTTAATGTAGGCAAATAGGAAAAGGAACAGTACAGTACAGAAAGAGTTTTGTTCCACAGCGAGAACAATGCCCTCAGCTTTCAGCTACCTCAGGGTTTCAGAAGTTATATCTTCCAAAGTGAGACATTTTGTGGTCCATGGAGATTGCAAGACACTTTAGATAAGACTCCCCAACCTGTTAACCCCTCGTGCACTCAATATATCCAGATTTCCAGCCCCTGGCATTTCTCTTCCCACCTCCCAGCAACAGCTCCACCATCAAGCCTGCACATACAAGGAATGACTTCTCCTGTCCTTGCTTAAACCCCAGAATAAAATCAGCAGCTCAAAACCCAGCACCTACACTGCTGGGAGTAGAGCAGCATGACCATATGGGGGATTGCAGAAATGGGTACCTGTCTGTGCTGTTGTGCTATAAAATGTACGCTGCTTTTTTTGGGTTTATGTTTCAATGTAAAGCTGGTATTGCTGTCTTCAATTAAGATTTTTATTATTTTCACTATTTGATGTTCATTAAGGTGTTTATTGACAGAGGTTCAATAAAAGTTTATGAGTTCCACAGGTGCCTCACACCAAATAAAATGAGCTTTCTTAAAAGCTCTGCCCAAAGCCTGATGATTGTTCCTGCAGTTCTTCCTCTTAGAGGCAGAGCACCCACACCTCTGCTTGGGATTTGCAGCAGTTTGCTGGAGGAACCTCTTGTAGCACCAAAGGTCTCATGGAAGATTAGGAATGTTCCTGCAGGCATCATCATCTTCACTTTGCAATTCCTTGTGCATGCCTCAGTGTTCACCTGTAACTACTCAGAATATTCTTAAGCTTACTCCTCCCTCCTGTCTGAGTGCCCAGGCAAAACCACCATCAGCCAGCCACAGAGGGTAATTTCTCCTGAAAGCCATGACTTTCCTGCCTTGAGGACTGACAGGGATCATGGACATTTCTAATTGGAGAAGCTGCAGCTGTTTCTGAATGTCCATTGCCCCAGCCAAAACTGCATCGCGCAAGTGCTGGGGATTCTCCAGCCTTGGAGGAACACATTTAAATGTTGCTTTCAGTGTCTAAGAGTTGAGACCTGTAATGGGGAAAGAATAAGCATGTAAATCAGGTCTTCCGGTAAGAGGGAGACACTACAGAAATGCAAATATATTGAGAAACACTCTTCTTTCCCAAACTCTGATATCCTTTATTAAAGACAGGATGGATTAGACACTCTCCTGGGAACAGGATTCATATTCCTTTAGCTGGAGGAGAAGTCTCCCTCATCCACAGCTGCAGAGGACAGAAGCTGTGCTGGGCAACATGGTCCTTCTCCCTGCTATGGTGTGATGGATGTTGCAGCGAGACCCTAGAGGGAAAGGAAATATTTTATGTTTGGTGACAAAATATTTCTTCTATTCACAAATGAAATGTCTTCCTTTTCATCTGAAGTGACTTCTCTGCCATGAACTTTCAGTTCTGATCCTGAAGTGCCCACACAGTGAGTCCCAGAGCATGAGGACTTGGGTTTACAAGAGCATTTAGCACGACCCAAAATACCTAGGGAAGAGGGCTGTTTCCCTGTAAGCCCATCCTTCACTGTCCAGATTGTCACTCAACGCTGCTGCAGGCACGATGGGTGGAGAGCAGGGCTTGTAGATTAAGTAGACTCAGATTATGCAGACAAGGACTTCAAAATGCTTGTTAAACTACTGAAGTGGCCACCATCCCCTGAGGCTGGTGGGAAGAAGTTTGTGCTGACATCAATCTATGTATTAACAACCAGACCAATGTAGCCACAGAAAGACCTTTCTGTCATCAGTCATTTCTTGCAATACTGCCAGGAGGACATGAAGGTTGCAGGGATCACTCTGGTCACCAGAGCCATTTCAAGCAGTCACCCCTCTTAACATGCAGGAAGACATCTGTGGAGCTCCTGGAGTTTGTGCTAAGTCAGCAGATGAAAAGACTTATTGTTCTTTCCTGATAATACACATTCTGTGCCTTCGTGGAAAGAAAGAGCCTGCAACACTTAATCTGTCATTCATGTTTAGTTTACTGTTTGTCTTTTTTAAACTCAACTGAAATTTATCATAAATGTTTCATGAGTAAATGATGGTGTTAATCTATTTGTTAAGTGTGGCTGTTTGCAAGGCTGCGGAGAACGTGGCACAGAAGAAGGCCATCTCTGACACCACTGTTAGGCATGTTCTATCTGCATCTGGGGACGTGGAAAGATTGAAGGCATAGGCTGATACAGAAGAGTATGAGGTAGGGCTGGTTGAGTGCACATTGATGCAGCCATTGGGGAGGACACCGCTATCACCAGAGCCCCAAGATGCCTTTTGTCCAGGTTCCAGTGCTAGGGCACAGTTCTATGCCACATGGTCCTGGAAAGGAGAACAAAACTTGTCCCCTTTGCACCTTTGTCAGATGTCCTGCAGGAGACTTTGTTGTGACCCCAAGCAATGTGGTGTGATGCAGGGACAGGGAAATTGTCCTTCATGGAAACCCAGGGCTTGGCTAGGACATCTTAACACACCTCCTTGCTCATGTTTCATTGAATGGTCAGTCTGATGTTGCACCAAGGAGGGGCAAGCCCTTACTGAGGAAGGAAGGAAGTTCTTGCTGTTGCTGCTGTCCAGGTGAAAGGAGGTGCTGCTGGGATGGAGGACTTGATCCACAATGCTTTTGGGGGCTTGGTAAAACCCTGTCCCATGTCCCTGGCAGGTTCCCAGAAATAATATGAGCAGCTCAGCACCCACAGGCTTGCAGACTAGATGGCAGCGTTGTCCAAAACTCAGAGACAGCCTAAGCCAGTGCCTGCCAGGGTTCTCCATGGGTGAAAACACCCATGGCCAGGCTCAGCAGAGGAGACCAGCTGCTTCAGGGCACTTGGCTTCCATCCTGGCCTAAACATAGCCTTTAAGTGAGATAGCAGTGACCTGCTGCTCTCTCTTCCAGACACCCGGGGGCTGGCCAGCACCAACTTGACCAGTTGTGGTAACATCATTGTTCTTCAGCTGGCCTTGTGCTCTTTCTAATGGGGTACTCAGTGCCAGGGTGGGCTCAACATCCTGGCAGACCCTTTTCACGTAAGGCTGAGAGTGTCCCCTGGGGATAGCCAGGCCAGAGGGAAGCCTGCCCAGAGCAGTGTCTGCTATCTGGCAGCAGTAGCCCCTTGTACTCACAGAGGAACCCTGTAGAGCATCTCTAGGACTCCTCCTCCCATGCAAATCCCACTCTGGTCTCCAACAGTTAGAAACTGGCTCAGCTCTGCTGTAGGAGGTTTAGTAATGTCCTTTCCAAAACGTGTTAGTGTTAACTCTGCTAATTGGATATTCTCATTATCCATACAAATTCCAGTCCCACTGGAGCTGCACTATGGATGTGCAAATCCAACTTTACAATCCATCGCTCTGGCGTTTCTGGGTTGTGCT
Source organism: Eurystomus gularis (assembly GCA_013400335.1). Classification (NCBI taxonomy): domain Eukaryota; kingdom Metazoa; phylum Chordata; class Aves; order Coraciiformes; family Coraciidae; genus Eurystomus; species Eurystomus gularis. The sequence continues at coordinate 132,025 of VZZY01009424.1, forward strand.
CTGCGTGATTTAAGTGAAGAACAGTAGTAGCTGATGACTGCAAAGGCATGTGAGTGTGCTGGGGATTTAAACCAAACCGCTCAGACACATCACTTTGAAAAGTGGCTTCTCTGGGAGGAAAGGGCTTTTCGGATAGAATTTCACAAAGTGAATATTAAGTCAATTTGATTGTAAGCTCCTTGGGAGAGAGAATATCTGTTCCTCATGTGTGTGCAGCTCACAGCACCATTGCCTGGATTCAACCGGCACAGCCATTTAATGGGTTTGTGACTGTCACTGATTGAACACTACCCTCCCAGCTCATTTCCTAGAAATTACTTAAATAGCCCAGTCATTTGCAGTCCTTGGCCAGCTGAGGGCTGAATGTACCTCCTCATATTTGCTCTTGGATGTGAATCAGTCCCCGATGTGTCTTATTCGTGAATGGGAAAGCATTTGGAAATTCCCCGTATTGTAAAACCAAGCCAAAAAATGTCAGGCTAATGTAGACGACAGAAACAGAAGGAGCTGGAAGACTCGACATGGCCTGGTTGTTCTTGGCAGGTGGAAAGGAAGGGGCAGTGACACATCCAAATGGGATCAGAACACTTTTGATCTGCTTTTCACTAAAAAGTGATTTTTTTTCTTTGTAAACAGAAAAATCTTCAAAATACATAAACGTGCATCGGTGTGGTTGGAGATTTTTCAGAGGTAGGTTTTTGTTTTCAATAAGAAATGATCATCAGCCATGAAAAAGGGGAGGGAGGAGAAAGGGAAATCAGAGAGTTTTTTCCAGCCTTAATTTTTGAATCAGCTCCAGAAGGCATGTCTTCACTAAAACAAATTGATGCAGGATATGTTTGCGTGGCTATTTTGAAATACCTGTAATTTCCCTCCTCCTGTTTATAAAAAGCCTCGGAACATGATCAAGGAACAAAACCAATAAAGAGCAATTCTAGCCAGTTCCCTCATTTATGGGATGAATCTCATACTGTGAATAATGAAGAGCGAAGGCTGAAGTAAATAGTTCACAATCAATCTGCCTTGCCTGACGCGGCAAATGCAATCAAACAAGAGGCAGGGTAGTACAGCTGGATGCAAGGTCACTGTCTGGAAACAAAGAATGCAGGTTGCAATTACACGGTGGGGGACAGCATCTTGGAAAGTGTGGAAGGAGCCAGGGTCATGCTGGAAACCAAGTTAATCAGCAGCATCGTGGCTATGAAGAGGTGTGTGCTCCAGAATGGATAAACGACACAGGATCAAGCCAAAGGCAAAGGTGCTTTGAGGTACAGAGAGCAAGGGGAGGTCATATGCTGCTGCCAAAAAAATTAAGCAAAAGAGCAAGATTCAAAGCCATCATTGCCACCTGGAGAGGGTGAGGTCCCAGAAAACCTCAGACAATAGAAGGCACTGGTCTTCAGCTGCTTGGTCACCATGTGTCAGCGCAAAACTCAGCCTTGGCCTTTGATGCGCCAAGAAGCCCTATGCAGATCGAGGGTTGCCTGGTGGTAGATGAGTTCGATCTCTTGGCTGCTCCCCTGAAAATCCAAAGGACATTGGCTTAAGCAGTGGAAAACAACTGGCACCATCTGAATGTTCCGGAGAAGTAGCTTTTCCCTGCTTGGAAGCAAGATTTCCACTGTTCAGCCAGAAGGAGGAGGTGAAACAGTTCAATCTGGGGAAACGGGAGTGCAGCTCAGAAAGGGAAGTGGTGTTGCACCCAGTCCAACTTGCTCCCACACTGCCTCACTGGTATTCCTGCGGACCTCAGAGGAGATACCGTGGAGATTCAAAACAAACAACAAACCCTGGAAGTGTCCTGAATGAAGCAAGAGTACCTGCTGTAACCTTTCAGCTGGCTTTGGCTGGTAGGGTAGGTAGGACAGGAGCCATTGTTGGATGTATTGTACTCTTGGTCACTATATCCTCCAGCAAATCCAAGAACTTCTACCCGCCCTTTCTTTGCCTTAGCTCTGAGCCTGGACAGCAGTGACCTGGCTGGTCATGCTGAGACAAAAAGGCTGGGCTGGAAGAGCCACTCTGTGTGGCAGGAGGCTGATGGACCTAAAGGGGTCTGATGAAAGGGATGCAAGGCTGAAGAAAGCAAGCTGGGGTGTACAGAGATAGAAAAGGAGAAGAGGGGTCTCTGCTTTCTTTGAGAAGGGGAGAGGTGAGCAAGCAATGAAGGTGTAGAGAACAGGAATATAGTTGTTGAAGAGTGGGGAATGGGCAGGACAGGGCTCCTGGCAGATGCATTTGTGGTCCAGTGCATCCAGGAATTCCCTTGGCCTAGAGAAAGGAACAAGGGGAAAGATCTGGAGATAGTATGGCCTGGGGACCATCAGTCATCAGACACTATCATTGGCCATGCTAGTGGTCCTGTGCTCCCTCTGAGGAGCTGCAGCCCACCTGGGAAAGCAGAAAACGGTGACAAGGGTGTTTCTGGAAACACCCAGCAGTAAACTTTTCCATCAGAAGAAACACTGGGTCAAGAACGTTCAGATTTGGGCAAAAAGATTTTTGTAAGAATGAAGCATTCTGGAGAAGCTTAGGGAAAAATTATCCTGAGAGTTTACAGTCCATAGAACCAACAAACCATCCTTGATGCTCTCATCCCAGCAAGTGGCTTTCTTTGCCCTGCACATGCTGAGAAAGTGAAGACAGGAGACCTTGGCAAGGTCTCCTCTACCTGTGCATCAGCACTGCTCCCTTCCAGAGCCCCAAATCTGGCTGAAAATCCAACTACCAACTCCGTGGCTTGTCTGTCTGCCCATCTGCCTCTCGCAGCATAGCCTCTACTCAGAGGCTGGTGGTTTCAGCAAAGTGTGTCTGGTCAGAGCTGTGATAAGTGGGTGAGAAGAGGCCCCTCAGGATGGCAATCTGAAACATATGGCAGGCATACTGTGCCATATTGCTGGCAGACCTGCACTTACAGGTCCATTAGTCTCAATTAAAGTGGATTGGAATATTTAGGAGAGGTTCAAGTAAAAGTGACTGGGAATGGCGCTTTGGGGCTCACCGGTGTGCCTGGTGGGGCTTCTCAGGAGCCAAGAAGAAGTTCTAGACTGGCACAAAATGCCACGGCTGGGGGAAGAAGGATGGTGCTGGAAGAGTGCTGCTGTCAGGGGAACTTTGGAACTTGTGCCTGTTGGTGTGGCTGTTGTGCATCAACCTCTCAAGGCTCGTCTTGAAGTAAATACTGTGCTACACAAAGTGGTACAGGGAGGGGGTTGGCCACCAAGGGCCAAGGCTGAGGGAGCAAGCAGGTCTTGAGCCCTGAGCCAGGCAAGCAGCAGCATTGCTGAAGACAACCAGGCAAGAATGGGCAACTTTCTGACTTCTACATAATAGAGATATGTGTCAAATATTTCAGCCCACCTTGCCCAGGCTGCGAGCTTGCCTTACCCTGAAACTATGATCTTGCCCCAGCAGTAACTAACTAATGTCCGTCCAACCTCTTCCCTTAACGCTGGGCTGTATATACCCTCAGCTCTGAGGCTTGAAGAGCATCTCAGAGAAAACATAACACAGGAACAGTAGTTAGGGTTGGCCCCTCTGACCAGGAGGACAGGACAAGGCTGTGCCTTGCCAAGGACATATGGAGGAGTCTCCACCAAAGGCAGTGATGAGCCCAGACCCAGAATAGACCTCAGCCAGGAAACCAGCATTAAGAAGGCCCTCATAGAAATGCAGATGTGCTTCGATCCCTGCTCAATTCCCTGCTCTGTTTAATTGCCTCTATGGGACACTGTAAGAAAAAGAAAAGCAAACATTAAAATACACAGTGGGATGAGGATGACAGTTGCTATTTCTACTGTGATTATGCAGCACAAGAGAGATCAGAGAGTCTGGCCATAGGCTGTGCATCTCCCTACTCAGTGGAGAAGTGTGGCCACTGGCTTGGCCCTCTTCAAAACCAACTACAAAGTTCAATTCTTGAGCTGTATTATCCCTCAATGTATTGTTTCGCTGTACAAATGCAAACATGCATGGACCTGTGGAGAAGAGCAGGAGCAAAGAGGGAGGCACATGCATAAAATTACAAACTAATCAAACTTTTCCTCCAAAAGCTGGAAAGGGAATGAAAGTCATTGCGATGCTTATTTTCAAATGCCACATGTACTTACGGATATGGAGATGGAAATTAAAAAGTACCTGGAAAAATGACATTTCTTTCTTAAATTTTTAATGACTCAAAGACTTGAGTCAGACCATTCCCTGTGCACCACACAACACTTCTTGCTGAGATGAACTGCTTCCTGGGAATTGCCTTTGTTTCTGCATTAAAATCATGGAACCATAGAATGGTTTGAGTTGGAAGGGACCTTAAAGATCATCCAGGTCCAACCCCTCTGCCATGGGCACAAACACCTTCCTCTAGACCAGGTTGCTCAGAGCCCCATCCAACCTGGCCTTGAACACATCCAGTGTTTAGACATCCACAACTTCCTAGGGCAACCTGTTCCAGTGACTCACCACCCTCAGACCATGCTCAAATTGAGTCCTCAGACATGTCAGATGGCTCAGTCACATGTTTAGCCCCTAAAAACTTCAAGGAGAAATAGCATAACAGATACCTTTAGTGTTCCTCATGCCCCCCCCATGCTACTTTGGCTTGGGAAGCTTGAATGACCTTTCTCAGAACCCAGGAGGACTCAGGCTGTGGATGAGGTAGCAGGAACAGCTAAACAGGGCTGAGACAGGAGACTTTTTGGAAACCTGCCTGCTGGTCACACAGCAGCCACCACCGTCTCCATGTCTGTGAGAATGTGTATATGCAACACGGAGCACGGAATGGCCTCTCCTGAAGGTTAAGTGTCCTCCGAGCAGATGTTCCCTGAAAGCATTAATGGTGATGCTGGGCTTCTGGACGGTGGCTCATTTGCTCTACATGTGCTGCTACTTTGTTTAATAGCAAAATAAGTAGTGAGACAATCATATTTGACGCAGTTAAAGCAGAAGGGTCTTGTTTTTGGCCATTAAGTGTCTGTTTATGGCATGCAGGCTCTGCAGGCAAACCACCCATTACGTTTAGATTAATATGATGCTAATGAGGCATGAAGATAACTGGCTAAAAATTATTTCTAAGGCAGGTACCCAGAGACCAGAAAACACTATGCGGACCCTTAATCTATCCCCTGAGACACTTAATGGAGGAGGAGTGTCTGGAACCTTATTAAATCCATGGAGACACTAGTCTCTCCAGAATCTGAACGGATTTTATGTTTTCCAGCCTGTTGTTTAAGGGCTAAAGGAGCAATTTTTATCGATGCATGTAATGTCAGCTATTGCACTGCCTGGATGGCATGTCCCCATGATCTGCTTACTCTGGTGTGACCTCCCCTTATGTGAGTGAGTAACCGGCTTAGCCAGGGACCCAGCACACTCACACCACTTCCTGCAGGCTCATGGACTGGCCATCCCAGACAGGTTGTAAAGGGGTCACTGGAGCATCGTCTTTCTCTCTCTTCTCATCTCAAAGCACCGAAGTCATTTGCATCGTGTCTGGTTTTTATTCATTGGAGCGGTGACTAGCATTCGTGATTGTTCGTGCTGAACAGAAGGTAACTGAGCGTGTCATGAAGGTATTTTGTCTTGCTGAAAGTTGAAGTAAGACACAATGGAAACATGGGGAAGGTGGAGTAACAAATCAAAAGCACTGAACAGGCAGCATTCAGTCTCTCTGCCTGAATGCACACAGAGATGATGCAGAGTTACCGGCCTGGAGAGGGGGATCCAAGGGATCTCCAGCCCTCTTAGATGGCTTATTGAAGACTTTTTGGTGCCTTTCCTTTCGATGGAGTGTGGAAAGCTGAGTGAATAATGGGTAAGGGCTTGCTTGGATATTTATTCACTTTGAAAGTGAGTTTCTGATGAGCCCATCTTCATGAGACCTTCACAGACATTCTCTGCAAGCAGTCAGGCATGCTGGATTTATATAAAACAGGGGGGGAAAAATTGTTCCTGAATAAATTTATAAGACAAAGCCCTGAATGTGATTCAGTCCTGCTCATAGATGTTTGATATTCTGCAAAAGAATTTGGATATTCAGACATATTTTTAAAGACAACATCCTGATATTTACAAAGCAGTTTAATTTGAATGATTATCCAACCACAAAGCCTCTCTGTACATGCCTTGGTTGCTATCTGTGACAATTCTGATTAAGAAGCGCAAGTTATGTGCGTTAAAATAAAGAAGTTAATTCAACCAGCAACCCGAGACATGGTGCACATAGTTAAATACTTTGAAAGTTAACAACAAAAACATGCCTGAAGGGGTCTGGCAAATTTACCAGCTCACACAAAAATTGAATTGCTTAAAGATTATTGTTGTAACAGCTAAATCAAACAACGCTCTCTGTAAAAGCACATTCTGAGCCCAGATGCTGCAGTATTCACCAGACCGATTTCACACCTTATATCGTACTCTAAAGCCTGCACTTGACATTGCAATCACAAAACGTTAGATTCGTCAAAGATCTGCGCCGGGAAGCTGGCATGCAAGGTGCCAGGCTACGGATTTACAGTGCACTAGTCATGGCATATTAACTCTCTGTGCACAGATGGGGAAGGGGATTCATCTCCGTGAACCCCAGCCCCTCTGAAAAGGAGCTATTTAGTTTAATCTCCTCTGTGTGAGGAGTGGGAGAACCAGGCACCTCCTGGGGCAGTCCATTCTACCTGGGCAGCTGTCATGGTAAAGAAGAGTTCTAAGATGAGTTTGAAGGTGATAATCAGCTTGAGTGATGCCTAGTTATCCATTAGAGACACAAGATAAAACTTCCGTTCAAGATGAAAGGAAGCTGTTCAGGGCTGGATGTGTGAGTCCACTGTGCATGGTTGCAGATAAGGTGCGGAGGGAGAAGAGAAGGAACCAGGATTAGACCCATGAGAAACTTCACAAAGTCCTCCAAAGGAAATGCTGTGGAAGCAGTCAATAGAGTAGAGGACACCTGGCAGAGGGCAGACCTGGAAGAAGGCTCTGCAGAAGGCGGCAGAATAAAAGCAATGGGAGAGGGGAGATAGTGCTGCGCTTTGTTGATGTCTCCTAGGAACAGAAGACAGCTCTGTGAAGCTGATTAACCCTGTATCAGCTACGGAGTGCACACCTGGACAAGTCAGCCAAAACCGAGCAGCTTGTGGAAACCACATAAATTGAATGTATTGATGAGGTCAGTCATAGTCTGGAAGAGGAGGGGATAGGACTGAGCAATGATGGTAATGCTCAAGGATTAGAGCGCAGCACCAGAGTTAGGGCCAAAGAGGAGGATGAAGATGATTGAACAGCTCCTCTGGTCAAGCCAGGACCATGAATCAAATCAAGAGGTGTGGGAGGGCAAGCAGGCTACCAGGGGTCTGTTATGCCCCTGGTGTGGGATACTGGAGTTTGAGGATGACAGAAGAGGCACCTGATGCAGAATCAGGCAGGATGGCTCCTGGGGAGGGGCAGAAGGGAGCACAGGGAAGCTGAGAAGAGAGCTTGAGAAGAAAGGGCATGAAGAATAGGGAAATACTGGAATCAAGAAAGAAAGGTCAATGACAGCAGGGGAAAATGTGCTTTCATCCTGCCAGAAAGAGCAATCTGCTTAGAGGTTACGGAGATACCTGCTACTTCATGCCCTGCTGCTGTCTGCTGCAGAGCAGGGGCTGTGCTAGTGAGGAGACAGGGATGAATTCAGAGAATTTAACACCTTCTGAACCCTCATCGCACTGCCAAAAATTGCTAGAAGTGTCCCACTGAGCTCATTTGGGTGGTGAAGTGGAAATGCATGGTCTTCCCTTTCATCTCTGGGAGGAGACAACTGAGCAATGCAAAGAGGACACAGGTTTCCATGAGCCCTATATCCTGGGGCTGCAAAGCTGAATAGGTTCCTGATCAACATGTGTCCAGGCCCTCTAGACATACATGCAGTGAATAAGATGGCCCCATTCACAAATGAAGTCACTCCACTGTCCTCACACCAAAGACAGCGAGGCCACATTGGATGCACAGGGTGGTGGCAGGGTCTCCTGTCAGGACATGACAATGGTAACATGAAACTTTTCACAAAGGCTTGTAGTGACAGGACGAGGGGTAATGGGTTCAAACTGGAAGAAGGGAGATTTAGACTGGAAATTAGAAGGAAATTCTTTACCCTGAGGTTCGTGAGACACTGGCACAGGTTGCCCAGGGCGGTTGTGGATGCTCCATCCCTGGAGGTGTTCAAGGCCAGGTTGGATGGGGCCTTGAGCAACCTGGTCTAGTGGGAGGTGTCTCTGCCCATGGCAGTGGGGTTGGAACTAGATGATCTTTGAGGTCCCTTCCAAGCCAAACCATTCTATGATTCTGTGATGATTCTATGACTTCCTGGCATGCATGGTGTCCTGTCTGCTCAGTGCTTGCCCATGTCAGGGAGTTGGCAGCTGAGAAGACACACATTTCCCTGTTGAAGCACCTCCCATGGGCTCTGCATCTCTGTCAGATCTTGTCTGCTGGTACTTCTCAGAAAGTTGAGCTGCTTCTGGATCTTTGAACTGTCCTCTCAGACTGCAGACAAATCAGTCTGTTTGCAGTGATCCCCTTCTCCTCCAATTTCAGAAACTCCAGGTCTAACAATAACATGAGTGAAGAGGGGCATGTGAGTACTGACCATGTTCAGGGTATTGCTGGTGGTTCCTGGAGTGCCTCATGGGAAGAAGCTCTTCTGCACTGTTGTTCAAACTTTATTTTCCTGAGTGATTTCTTTAACATCTTTCCTTTTCTATACCAATTCATCATCTACACAGGAGAGAGGTGCTCCAGGACCCTTCAGCACCTCTCCATCCAATGACATGGTGACATTTCATCCATCCAGCACCATTATTCAATGAAAATCTGTGTTTCACTGTGATAAATGGGGCAGCCAGGGAATCGATTTCCTTCCCCTGCCTGCAAGGCGTCAGAGGGCTGCTTTCACCAGGAGGCCTTCTCTCTGCCTCAGTGCTCAGATTAACTTATTAGGAGTTAATTAATCAGGCCCATTGATTGGCTGTCACATTGCTGGATGGTTAGTCTGCTCTCGGGTCGGAAGGTCATATCAGAGTTGTTCCTTCTGTCCTCTTTGCTGTGTGATGCCTGTCATCGCTGAGAGGCTGAGCAGCAAGGAGGAGTAAGAAGAAGATGAAGGCCTGTCTGTTTGCCAAGCAACATGGTCAACAGAAGAATGGAAATACAGCTCCCTTCCCCCTGGTGTCGTGTTCACACACCCTGTCATGGATGGGGACAGCTTTGGCAACTCCTCTCTTCAAAAATGGAGGAGGGACATGAGACATGAGTCAGATGGAGCCTTGACTTTTCAGCCCAGCAGACTCCCACTCACTGCTGCCCATGGATCTCTGGTGCTCTTCATGGACACAGAAAGCTGCTGTGGCCCAGGTGGGACATTGCCCACAATGGGTTACTTGCTGGATTAAGTATCCATGAGGCAATGAGCAGTGGGGTTTTGGAGTGTAAAGATTTCAGGGAATCAACATTGCACAACAGGAATGAACATCTCCATCTATGAAAATTCAGGGGAAAGCTGATTAAGAAGACAGGGATTACCCTCAATGGAGCTGGGGTGAGATTTTGAGGCCAACAACCCTGGACCTTATAAGAACACTGATGGGATTTTTAATGACGGTATGTAATCAGGATCCCATATTTTGTCTGAGGGGTCACCAGCAACAGCAAAGCATAGTTATTAAAAAGCAACGTTTTCCCAAAGCCTGCCTTAAAGCAAAGCACTGAACAGATTTAGTCTGTTTTCGTTATCCAGGAGGGCTTTAGGCAGTGACCTGGGAGAGGTTTGTAACCATCTTCGTGGGAGGGAGATTTCTAACAGCAGAGGGCTCTTCAGTTGCACAGAAAAAGGTCTAATTCAGTGTCCAGGGCTCTGAAGTAACAGTTCTAGAAAGTCAGGTTAAAATTAAGGTACAATTTTTCGAAAGTGAGGTTTTAGCTTGTCTTGAGAAGTGGCCAATTCCTCTCCTCTTGTGACTGTTTCCTGGAAAGAAGAGGTGAGTGGAAGACAAAAGCTAGCTGAAGATCTTGCCCTCTGTTACTCAGTCTGCGCTTCCTGACTGTGACCCTGCAGATCTGTGGACCTGAGCTGAGCTGGCTCATAGCTCCACTGGATCTATCAAGCATTTAATGCCACTACCCTTGTCACAGTTGGCATCTGTTTCACCTGCTGAGTGATCCAGAATTGTGGTCCTTGGTAACCTCGATTTTCCTATTGGAAAATCAATTGGTTACAGCCAGGATCTATTGATCCCACCACATCCACACTGGAAGGTTACCCACTCCGAGATGTCTCAGCTCATCCTTACAAGGCATTGGCTCCAACAGGTCTTGTCATAGGGAACGATCACACTGCTTTGCCTCCAGACCTTTTGCTTAAGGTGCTGAGAGGAAACAATGAGCCATGCATGGCAAGGGATGATGAAACCTGGTTGGCCAAGGAACAGGAAAAGATTGTCTTTTGCAGAACACGTGAAATAGAGGTGATTTATTCCCCAGATAATGGTATTTGTTCACTTCTTTATCAAGACAGACTTTATCTGAAGAGTACACATCCACTGCCACTTCCTCTAATGCTCTGAAATGAGCATGCATCTACAGGACCTATTGGGAAATCAACCAAAGAGCTGAGGTGATTATTTCTTCCTTTCTCTTAACCCCTGTTCCAGCTTCAGCCTTTCGGGGGGTCGGCAGACGTCAATGCTGCAGTTATTCCTGATGCAGGATGTTAGCTCAGCCTCTGCTTTTCTTTATCTGTTTCTCCTGGAGTCCCTGTCCCATCCAACCTGGCAGTGCAGGCGTTGGCAGGGGATGCACAGGGTTGTGCTCCCAGCACTCATAGGTGCTTTGCTCTGTGGGGATCTTGTGTCTCAGCCAGAAACAGAAGCAAAGGGGCACTCTCTGGAGCTCTGATCACACACTAGGTCCAGATCCTCAGCCATTTACACCATGAAAATCTTAGAGGAGTATAGACAGCGGTGTAGAGAGAACAAAACTAATCACAAAGCCCAAGTCACGTACACCATGTAGCTGCGTGCCTAGAAGCATGAAACTCAGCACTGGACAAGGTGGTAAGCACTGGGCGAGGTGGCAACCATCACTAGTGGTGCTATCTAGTGTTATCTGGATGCCTGGAGGAGTGTGAAATGAGCTGCAGGCCCCGTGGTCCCAGTCCCCCATTTTTCTGCCCTAAAGAAAGGAGCCATTACCTCTACCATGCAGGTGTTAATTAACAGACTTTGTGACATTAACATAAGTGGTAAGATTGTCTATAGTCATCCCCACCTGCAGGTATACCCTGGTGACGTAATGTAAAATTTGAGTATAAATATCACCCCAATCTTGGCCCAAAAATTGGGAACTCGGAACCATACTGATTGGCGGATTGACGAATTCGCCCTCTCCATCCCCCCCCAC
>VZZY01009424.1:143724-304094 GCA_013400335.1 Eurystomus gularis
GGCAAGTTGTTGTTAGTGTGAGTGTTGTTAGAGTGTGTGTTGGTTTTCAGTGCGTTGATGTTATAATATTAGTTATATAACCTTCAGTGTACCTGTAGCTCTTAATTTATCACCAGCAACCCAAAAAAACCTGTAAATGTTGCCGTAAAAAAATGATTATTATTTGTTCCCCAATTTGNAGCCTTGAAGATGCAATGTGGAAACATACCCATGTGGAGAAGATTGGTTCATGATTTTTGACAGGAAATGTACATTTTCCTCAGCCAGCAGACACACATTGGAAAAAAAAAAACCAGCACTGTTTAGCTTAAAAAGAGACATCCCAAGCCTGAGTTTTGTTTCAAATCCATTTAGAGGAAAATGCTTTAGTCAGACCTATGTGACAGTATCAGGGGTTGGAGAGTGCCGGAGGGGAAACATATTTTGCCTTATTATGTCTTTACAGAACCAAGTGTTTTTTGAACACTTCCAGGGATGGGGGAGGGAGGAGGGATGGCCCTTTTTCCTTTGGACACTGGGGTTGCTCTGTAGAGCAGCAGCCGGACTGGATTAGGACTTTTGGCAGAGCCAAAGGTCTGCACTACTTGGTCTACTTAAGGTCTGCACGTTTACTTGGATTATACACTGGTCTGTCTTGAGATGAAGATGCTGTCATGCCTGGATCACATATGTTGCCGTGGTCACATTTCCATGTGTTTTTGTCACTGCTGTACAGCGGCCATCTTGGATACATACAGAGGAAGCAGCTTGTGGCAGCCATCTGTTTTTAGTCTGTGGAAAAAGAAGAAGCCCTTGGCATGTACCTGGCTTTTAGAGGCCCGTGTTGATTCCACTACCCAGCTAAGAAGGCTGGGATGATCTGCCTGACACACTCAGTCACCCCAGAAAGTGGTGCCCACTAATTGTAATCATGGAATCACAGAATAACTCAGTTTGGAAAGGATCTCAGGAGATCTATCATGCAGATACCTACAACGCTAGCAATGAAGTGAGACCAGGCTGCTGAGGACTTTCTCCAGTCAGGTCTTTAAAAACTCCAAGAACAGAGATGCTACAGCGTCTCTGGGCATCCTTTTTCTTTGCTCACCTGTCCTAATTGGGAGAAAACTTCCCTTATATCCATTCTGAACCTCTCCTCTTTCAATTTATGTCCACTGTCGCCATGCTGTACTGTGAAATGCTTGTCTCTGCCTTCTTGATGACCTTCCCAAAGGCACTGGCAAACTGCTAGGACATGCCCCCAAAGCCTTCCCTTCTCCAGGATGAACAAACCCTGTTCCTGTGCCCTCTCCTCACCAGAGCAAGTGCTCGAGCCCCATGACTGTCTTGATGACCCTCTACTGAACTCCCTCCTGTTCATCAATATCCATCACTGGGGGACCTAAAACTGGACACGTTGTTCTAGATGTGGTCCACTAAGTACCGAGTACAAGCCATAACCACTTCTCGTGATTTTCTAGCCATGCTCCTGTTAGTACAACCCAGGGTGATGCTGGCCTTCACTCCTGGGCTGCACGGGTGACATGTCAGTCTGAGGGAGGAGCAGGGAGAGCAAATACAAGGGTTTATGCAGGACTCGGTGCAAGTTTCAACATATCAGAAAGCCTCTCAGTGGCTTTTCTGGGATGCGGACTGGGCCCTTTCTGCCTAGACAAGATGGTGACAGCCAGTCTATAACTGTTACCAACTGGTAGGAGGATGGAATAGGTTATATTGCACTTTTCTGCAGGAAATTACATTTTGCAGTCTGCGCCATGTTACTTTGTTATTACCAACACATAAATCTGCAAGTGCACAGCTTATTGAGGCTCTCTGACAGCTGGGAGATGGGGAATTGTTACCATGACAGATGGACTGACAAGTGTACTCCTATAGAAAAAACTTTGTTCAGCTCGGAGTTAAGGCTGTAAATACATAAACCTTACATAAAAGCAATGTGATTAGAACAGTGCGGATCGAGAGCATGAGGCCTCCCATGGCAGGCAGTGCTGGGAGGAGAAGCTCAACGGGTGCTGGATGGAAGCAGGGCTTGCAAGTGGGCTGGTTCTTGTAAGTCACATAGTGGGTAGTGTCAGATTAGAAAAGGTGCTTAATCATCTCATGATCTTCCAGACCTGGTTGTGTGAGAACAGCAGACAGGCTTTGCCTTCATTTGGCTAACTCATGGAGACTTGTGGAAAGCAGTCCCTATGCCCCCAGCGATAGCTCCACCTTGGCCATCTGTGAGTAAGTGCATGCAGAGGCCAGATATAAAGGTAAGAAGGCAGGCAGATGCCTCCAGAAGACTTCACTCAGGACTTCTGACACTGAGGGTGGTGAGATACTGGCACAGGTTGCCCAGAGTGGTTGTGGACGCTCCATCCCTGGATGAGTTCAAGACCAGGTTGGATGGGACCTTGAGCAACCTGGCTGAGTGGGAGATGTCCCTGCCATGGCAGGGGGGGTTGGAACTAGGTGATCTTTGAGGTCTCTTCCAACCCAAACCATTCTATGATTCTGTGGTTCTATGATTCTATAATTCTGTGATTCTATGATTCTACGACTTTCAGGGTGATGCTCTCTGTGGGAAGAGGCCTGAAAAATAAAAACTCTGACACGTAATCGCGGCAGCTCTCCACTTCAGGAAGATCAAGAATTAATGCTCCATTTTATTGACTTTTCAGACTTGTTTCATTACTAGCAAGGGGAAGTCAGCACAACTGAGCTCTGCTGAGCACTGAATGTAGCCTGGGCCAAGTGCCCGGGGTATGAGCCTGCAGAGACAGCGGAGAGTTAGCAAAGCAAGAGTTCCATGCAGGTGTGCTGGGATACAGAGCAAGCCACTTCAGAAGAGATGCCAGCAGTGGTTCCTCTTCAGTCTCCCACCACATAGCTGCGCTCACCCTATTGCCATGGTGGTGTTCCCATTCTCAGAAAGGAGAGAATCCACCTTGAAAAAGAGCTGTCATCTTGGTGCCCAGGCCAGGCAGACACTGCCTGTCAAAACAGCATTTCAACATAAAATAAAGCTGGTAACTCCAGACACTGTCTGTGGAGGCATCTGCTGGGCTTGGAAAGTTTGGACTTTCTGTGAAAGAAATAACAATGTGAGTATTTTCAGCCAAAAGCCTAACAGGAATGTCACCTTCTCAGAGGGACAGCTCTTCAGGGAAGACAACCAGGTTTGTGCAGGGAGCACAGCAAGTATGTGAGCTGCAGGGGATCTCCTGACTTTCTCCAGTGCTTTTCTGCCTGGAGGTGTGTGCAACTGTACCTCCTGGGGGAGCCATCATTCCTCCAGCAGCTGCTTATCCAAGTCTGCTGAAACAACCCCTATCCTAGCACATCTTCAGAGATGTGACTTCTTCCAAGGCCTCCATGGCCAGCTTCTATTGCAATAGGGTTGAAATTAAAACACTGGAACCATAGAGCAGAGTCTTGGTGAGATGGACGACCATATGGACCATGTGGCTGTGCCTGGCTCTTCCAGGGCATCTTGTCACCCTCTCAGCTCTTCAGGGATAACTGCATCCACCCTTTCCCTGCAAACACAGGTGGTGATGGCTGACGGGCATTGCACAGGGGGACAGTGAGCCAGACTGAGCACCCCCTGGAGACAGGGGCCCATGTCCTCTAGCACTTGTCTTGCCACCTCACGCAGAGCAGTAACTCTCTGCAGTTCAGCGAGTCTGGTCTCTTGCTAAACATCGTTGACATTTGATTTGAGGAGTAAAGGTCAGGCTCCTCAGAGAATGGTAATGTGGATTTAATGAACAAAACCTGTCGGAGTCTGCATTGCTGCAGCCTCTTTGGAAGTGTTGGGGTCTGGGGAGATATGCTTCCTGCTCTGGCAGCGATGGTCTCAGCTGTCTGCACCACGATATTTCCACATCCTTGTGCAGGGAGCACCACCAAGGCTGATGGTGACGTGCCCGGGGTGTGATGGAGACATGGGGCTTGACCCAGCTCCTGCAAGTCATGCTGATATAGGGGAGCAGGCTTCCTCTGCACCTTCATTCCCTTCTTTAAGTGTTCCCCTCTTCCTGAGTGATCCACAAGAACAGAGAAACCTTCTTGTCCTGGTGCTCATCCTATAGCACTCATGAGCCTGTGGACAGTGGAGGAGCGAGGACACAGGACAGCCCAACCCTGGTGTTAACCAACGCTTCATGCCCCGAGCATGGTCCAGTTTCTGTGGCAGCATCACTGGCTGCTCTTGTCTCTTGTGTCTGTGGCACTTCAGTCCTACTCCAGCTGTTGTATCCTTTCTTGTATAATATTTGGGAGTTTAGCTCTGAAACTTTTTTCTTGGCACTATATAGTGCCAAGCCAAAAAAGTCTTTCAAAATAAAGAGGTGAGATATACCCAAAGAAAACATTCCAGCATTTCCAAAATGAGAAATTGAATTAGATTTGGCCACTTTTCGTCAAACTCAGCACAAATTCCAGGATTGTTCATGTCCTACCTCTTTTCAGGCTTTTTTCTCCTGTTTGCTGGGAGTGTTTTGCCAGCTCTGCAGATCCCCTTGTCCCTGTGTCCCCATCTCCCATTCCTGGGAGCTGCTCTCCCTTGTCTCCTTCACTGATGGACATAAGCCTTGCTTTCGTGTTGAATAATGTTCATCCCACTGCAATTTCATGCTTCCACACTTGCAACGTACACAGAGAACACAGCTCTTTTCACATACAAAATTGCAAATACATGGCTAAGCCATGACGAATTTCACATTTGCAATGAAATACTCTCACTTATAGATGTGCATGTTTTCTGGCCACAAAATGCCTGAACACTGAACATCTCTTGAAGTTAAACAATCTCTTTCAGGCTAATTTAGGAGCCATCAGCAGGTCTCAGCTTTCCATAGCTGGAGATCACTGCTGATGTGTCTTCCCTCCTCTGCTTTGCTTTGCTTTCTTAAATAAAGGTAAATTCTAGATTCCGTGTTTAACTCTGCAAGATAGCAGAGTCATCAGCTCCCTGTGGGCTAAGCATTAAGGTCTTCTTCTTCCTTACTCGTGGAATTGTATTTTAAAATGCTCTAAAAGTACACTGACACTCAAAGTCAAGTGCTTCAAATGTTGGAAGCACCAAAATTAAGGCTGTCCTCAGCTCCAGCCTCTTGAGCAGGATCATTACGATGCAGTCTTTAATTACATGATCATATACTAGTTTTTCCACAGAATCCCTAACTCATTCCATGCCTGGGTAGTCATTCAATATGTCTCTTAATCCTCCCCATTCAATGTCTGCTGCAGGCTTTATTTGCTGCACACCATCCAAACCCTCTGTTGACTACACAATTATTTGTTTCCCCTTGGGTGTTTCTCTGGCGCTTTGATCAGGGCCTATGAACGCTTCTCAAGTGCTAACGAGTTTATTTCCACAAAACACCTATGTAATGACCTTGCACTTTCCCCCTTGAGAACTGAGGCAGAGAGATGAGCACCAGTATGAGAGATAGCCTGAGTTTGGATGCTTTCATACCATCCCACGCAGAAGGGCCTGGTGCTTGATTTTCTGTGGATGTAGCATTTCTTTACATTTCATCTGTTCAAAGTACGGCTCCTGTTGGCTTCCGTTTTGAGTGCTCAGCACTTCTGCGATCATGACCCTAAGGATCTCCCACTGGGGACTCTGGAAATTAGAAAGGCATAATTAAGCTCAGCTCTAAATTCTGGAGGAAATGCAAGTGTAGGAAGGAACTCCCATGAAAGTGCATTTTCTTCTCATGCAATTCCTCACTTCGCTCTGTAGAGCTTTACTGGTCTTCCCAAGGAGTGAGGGATATTGCTTGTTGCACAGTCTCTAGAGTGAGCCCAACCCAGGCATTGCATGGAGGCTGAATGAGAACAGAACATGACTGTGTAATTAAAACCAGTAAAAAAGTTACAGTCTTTTTTCTTTCACCATCCCCCTCTCATCCCCTCTCCACCTTTAGATTCTTCCTAATTCTCCTTGAGAATGGCTTTGTCCTTGTGTGCTGACACTTGTGCACCTCTTCCACCAGACCTCTCAATTCAAAGCAGTCCACTCTCCCTTCCTCACACCCAGGAGCATTCTTCTGGCCTGGAGAGTCTCCTCCAACCATGACTCTTAGGCTGGAGCAGGGGCCTGGCGTCATGAACAATTTTCATTCTTATCCATGGATGTAAGGAAAACCTTCCTAAGCCAGAGATGCAGGAACTGGTTTCATATTGCTCCTCTTCTGCCTCTTCCTCTGGGAACAGGGGGTCCTGTCTGAGATCAGAGGTTCCATGTCACACCAGAAACCTACATGACAGAAGCAGCATCTGCCCCCGAACAGCATATACCTTGAATGCCCCAGTCACTTGCTGCTGACCAAGCAGAGGCTGAGCTTATGTGGAGACAGCAGGGTCTGAGGCCATGGTGCTTCAGAGAGCAGACAGATCAGGAATGACCACAAGGCAAAGGCAGAAAGATGCTGCCAGGGTCCAAGGGATGATGTGCAGGGGCACAGCCCTGGCTGCCTTTGTGACTCCTGTGAGCCCAAATTTGCCATCATAGAGGCAACTTGATCCCATGCCCATGTTGTGGAGAAATCTTCCCAGCTCTGTCCTGACTCCTGCTTTTCCCAGGATCATTCACTGAGCTCTTTCTATACTTGGAGTTACCTAGCCTTGGTCGGATGTGGGTGCAAGTGCTGGAGGTGCCTGAAGGAGCTGAGTTAGCAACCTCGCTGTCCAGCACCCGGGCTCTAGCTGTGAGTGAGAGCTAAAGCAATGGCTTAAACCACTTAACTCAAGTTGCTCCACCTCCATCTCATGATGCATTTTCCATCTTCTCTTGGCATCTGTGGCAGTTTGTCATGCCAAGACTCAGGGCTTTAGGAAGAGCCCAGAAGGGCATTTGAGAGCTGGTTACCCCTCTGTGCTGCCAGCCTGCTGTGTGCCTGCTCTGTGGGGCTGGGGATGTGCTCTGGGAACCCAGCACCTATCTTACATAGTATGGCAGCCCCCCCACTCTGCGCTTTGCACAGATTCTGCTCTTCCCCAGTGGCTGGGAACCCCAGAGGCGGGTGAACAGCCATCTGTCCCTTTCCTTGTCGTCCAAGCCACCGGCAACTCTGCTTCTCTGTTTGTTTAGAAAAGGTTTCATGTTCACCTTCCCAAACTCCCAGACAACTGCTCTGACATATTTTCCCTGTCAATGCAAAGACAACACAGTCTGGTAAAACAGCTGCCTGAGCCTCTCAGGTTACTACGTTCTTGGTATTAAAAAGTTGTTTTCCAAGGGATTGGCAGGGCAGCCGCAAGTCCCACGCAGTCCAGACCAGTACTCCAGCTTGCCCCTGGAGAGGCACAACATGTTCCCACTTCCAGACCTCTTTTTCACGAGATGCTTCTCCCAGCATGAATCAGCAGCTCATACTGCACTGATCCACCTTGCTTTTCAAGGTGGGTAACCATGCTGTATTGCTCTGTAATCACACAAATACTCACCTTTGCTGGCTTTTTTGAACACACCACCAAGTTAATGAAATGCTACAGCTTCTGGTACCAAGCTGGCTGCAGGAGAGGCCAGTTTGTTGGCCACAACTCCCCTCCTGCTGTGCTTGTCCTGTCCATACTTCCAGTATTCTGGTCAGGAGTCTTTTAACTTTGTGCTGGAAATCATGTCCAAAGGCTTCCAGTAAGAGCCATCTTCTTCTCCATGTCCAGGGACTTCCAGTAAGAGTCAGGCTTCTCTTCAGAGTCCGTGCATCTCAGGGTAAAGTTCTTCCAGGACCCCAGCAGCAGGACCTTTGGGTTCTCAGATCTTGCATCATCCTACTTTTCAGCTCATGCTGTTTAGCAAACTCATCTCACTGGGAGGCCCAGATTGCTCTGAGCTGCTGAGCACACCCTGCTGCTAGTGATGGCTCTGCTATCCACCTTCACTTCTCCTTTCAAACCTCTGGTAATGCTACCAAACAGGATGGCCAAAAAGAGACCCCAAGGAGCCCTATTCATCCATCCTGGATGATCGTTCTCATGGCAGCTCTATATTGAATGCTGCCTCACTGCAGAGTGGGGCATGTTTGCTGGCAACCGGGCCAGCTGGAGCAAGTCCACAGGTACCCTGTGAAAGATGAGGGGCCCACAGAGGCTGAATGTGGACAGGAGCAGTCCTGGAGTCTGTTCAGTGGTGTTGAAGGCAGTTAGCTGGACAAGTCCTGAAAGACTGGAGATGAGGCCTGCTGGCCTGAAATATCAAATTTGTGGGATGTCTTCTTATGAGATATCCTAGGACAGGTGCTGCAGGGTGCCCAAGGGCCCCAAGGTGCATGTCAAGCTCTTCATCCACAGTAAGCTCAGCTCAGGCTGTAAATGGTCCTGCCTGCACATCCTTCATGGCTTCATGCTTTCACAGGTTTGGCAGGTGCTGGTTGCTACTCACCTCCCCAGAGCCATGCAGACCATGTCTGTATGTTGCCATTTCTGTGGCCAGACCTCAGCCCAGGCACACCAGTGTCTGGATCTGCTTATGAGATTTGTGCTTCAAAGGACTCTGGTGGCCAGGGAGGCTGGCTATCCTTTGAGGAGCTTTCCCCAAACTGTTCAGGCTCTGCCTCTTCCCACCTGCATCTCCACAGGCAAAGGATGTGTGTGTGTGTGCATGCTAAATTCAGGTCCCAGTTAGGATTGGAAGGATGAAAGTGCCTGGAGAAAATGGACTTGTTTGCTCATTCGGGAGGGAATGGGGCTGTTCATACCGAGACACTAACACACTGCGCTACAGGAATAGAAAACTGTAACTGCACAAAACCACGGTATTTCACAGTCTCATAGGGGAATAACACCTGCAGCTCACTGTGCAGCCTCGTAACTTGTACTGAACCTTCAAACATCTGACGAAATGCAAAGAACCCCTTTTCCCCACCTGTGAAGGACCGCAATGCATCCAACTGTCAAAGACAACTCGAACCAAAATGAAACCATTGGATTAGGAAGTGATGATGATTTTGGAGAGAGTTTAAATTATTCACTAAAACATTTGTTACTGCAGGGCACACAAAACCAAAGAGGAGCTGTTGACTGAGGGGGACTGACGTCCGAGCATGCACATGGGATCACTGTATCTGTGACATGCTGGAGAGCTGAAACCACCTCATGTGGTCTGCACATCAAATTAAATGAGTGGTCAAGCAAAAAGGCACAGCACGGGAAACACTCAACGACTCTGTGCTTCTTCACATATGCAATAGCCTGATGCTGCAAATGATTCTTGGTTCAGAACAAATTCTACAGCTAGGGCATCAAATTGGGGTAAATGGAGAGCTAATGTGCTCATCAAAGCAGAGCTTGCCTTCACAGCTGCAGATGAAAGGGTGAAGCCCACTGAGAATGAAGTAGCACCTATGGAACCGTTAAATTAGGTTAAAGGAGGCAAAGGGCGAGTTTCGTGTTTCTTCGCAAGTAGTAAGTGGAAGATTTCGTACGTGGCCTGCAGGGTCTCTCACTTCACAGCAGGGTTACCAGAAGCTACTCAGAGAGCTGAAACACTATCGAGTCTTGATTGCACAATAAACGTGTATGGAAGATATCCTGCTCGCCTGTGCTTTAAAGCAAGAGTAAGAGAGGTGCTCTGTCAAGGAATTTCTGGTCTGTTGCTGCTCAGATAGAGGGTCTGTGTTTATTGCACAAGGTGGATGAGACACCTTCTGCATTTTAGCAAATGGACAACTCCGTCCCTGCAATGAGTAAGGCTCTTGAGGTGAGATGGTAGTGGCAAGATGAGGTTTCCATATGAAACCCTAAATGTAGGTGTCTCTTTGTCAGGGTCTTCTTTTGCAGAGGCTGCCCAAGGCCCCATCACTTCCACTGGAGACCCAAGTCTTCATTTGGTGTGAGCTGTGAATCTGGGGTATCTGCATGGCTCCTGCACATGCAGCCTACAGGCCTGTGAGGGACACAGCTGGAAGCCCAGGGGGACCCCCAGAGCACCTGACATGATGCTGAACACCTCTTTGTAAACACCAGCCCTCCAATGATGGTAATGGAAGCACAAGTAGCCAGCATTCATGGAGGCAACAAGGTCTTGGTGCTCTAATCTCAAGTGAGTCTTGCCCAGATGTCTTTCAGGAAGGTATCCAAGACTTTGACACATAAACAAAGCATTGAGCGGGGTTAGTTGTTCAAATGTAGCTCTGTCCATCTAGATATCTCCACCTGAGCAGGCTGCCCAGCTGCCCTGGAAACCAAAGCAGGGAGGTGGGCCTGCTAGAGCACGCTCAGCTTCCTCTGGAAGCACTGATTTGCGTGGGAGCCTGAGAGGTTACCTGAGCTGCAGGTTTCAACAAAGAGATGTGTGAAGAGAAGTGAGAATAATCACATCTTCTGTGCCTGACAGGGGAATGCTCCCTTCATTCTGTGTGGTTTACTCAGGATGTGCTGTATTCCACGGCAGAGGCAGGGCTGGATCCTGCAGGACAGCAATTGTTTTCAGGCTATGGGGAGAAGAAACACAGCTTTCCAAATGTGTAATGATTCTCAAGGTAGAAATAGACAATAATAACAAGTAATTGGCCGGGCTTGTCTGGAAGAAAGATGTATTGACCTGACTAGCTGACAGGATGCCTTTGGAAAACTGGAACTAGTTAAATGCTGCTAATAGATGGAGAATGGAGACAGACGCAGAAGTGGCTTCAGAATTAGTGCGCTGTGCTCACCAAAGTATCACAGGCTAGTGTTTGAAAGAGCATCCTCCTGAGGCACCAGGCATGGGTCACGGGCCAAGGGGTAGTATCCTGGCTGTTGGTGTTACATGGAGGATGCAGTGATCAAGGAGGATCAAGATGGACACTGACAAAGGCTGCATCTGGTCTTGAGCTGGGATGGAAGCACTGTGGCCACCCAACGCAGCTCTCAAAGCACTCGGCCAAATGATGTTCAGCATTGCTAGTGCCTGCTCACCACCCACCCTCTAAGATGCCAGTGCAGGATTGCTCCCCAAAACCCTGGTATCTTGAAATGCTTTAAACCAACCTGATAGCAACTGAATGTAAGACTCTGTTTCTGAAAATATGAATCTAAACCATACGGAGAGCATTGATACACATAAGGTCCTGGACATCAGTACAGAATTGCAGTGCTCCTTTAATAACCTGGACAAGGATGCACTGCTGCTGCTTGGACTGCTGGTATTCCCAGCCACGCCCTTCCTCCCTAAGTTGGATGGTCAAGGTGAAGGGATGGGATCTATAGCCAGGCTGCAGCAAGAAGCTGGACAAAATGGGTGTGGGGAGCCTGGGCAACTGTGTTGGTGATATGAGGGGAAGGAGGAACCTTCCTCATCCCATACTCAGAACAACTCTCTCCACTGCTGCAGGCATTGTGAAAGCACATCTGAGAACAATTCTACTGAAAATATGGAATATGATTTTCAGAAGTCCTTGCCTTGCCCATCAATTAGGAAGGAGATGTGCATAACCTTCACTTGCCTGTCCTTTTCAGTAGTGGGTAGCACAGTGCCTCACATCTTGAGTAGGTGAGCAGCATCTCTAAGCAGGCTCCGTGTCCCACTCCTGCTGGTGTCCTTCACATGTGCGAGGTTTTAGGTCAAGACAAAGGGAGGTTGGGAAGGTGAGAGGCGACAGCCAAACCCTAGAGTTAAACACTGAACCTTACCCCAGGGTGAGAAATTGGAGCCAGAACCGGCTTTTCAGGCTTTCCACCTTTCCCCCAGATTGCCAGGATCTTGTTTTGGAAATGGCCAGCTGCAGCTGGCAGATGTCTGCTGCAGGCAATGAGTGCAAAATGAAGCATGGAAACCATCGACACCAGTGTGAGAAGTTATTCATATTTAACCATTTGCTGCAGGGAGCCCCCAGTACCCATGAGGACATCACTGGACCATGAGCCATTCAGAGTGAATCCTTCCCATGTAGCTTCCTAGGGAGAGATCATGAGCTTCTCCTCCACATACCTTCCATGCATACCTTGCACTTGCACTTTCCTGTGGGTTGGTTACGTGGTCCCCTGGTACCTGTCTTCATTAGAGTCATGATCTGCTTCTGCAAGTGGGCTTGCAAATTTGGTGCCAAGGTGTTCAGAGCTTGTGTTTGCTGGTGTGGTGTGGAGAAGTTGTTCCCTCCTTCAGTGGGAGCTGCAACCTCTGGCTATGCTCAAAGGTTGCTTCATTTGTAAATAATGGTGCTGTGTGGTTACATAACCTTGCCCTTATCTTCTGTGGCTCATTTTCTCTTCTTAAGCATTGTGTAACTGAAGGGCTGATGATTCCAAGAGCAGTGCTGGTGGGTGAAAGAGACAGCAGGAATGTAGCAAGGCAATGAGGTGGCATCAGCAGGTGAAACTCACCCACTGTAGAACCTCCTCGGTGTCGCACGCTCCCACTTAAAGCACAGCGACAAGGTGACACACGTGCCCACTCTCGCAGCCCACTTGCCATCCCAGCCGTGCTCATCTAAGCACCTCTCTCATCCATGCCTGCTGCTGGAGATGGACCCTGCCTGAGGACAGTCGCCAGTGCACTCTGATGGGATTGCCCTGAAATAACCAGCCGTCAAAGATCTCAGAAGCACGACAATGGAATGAGATGCACAGTTGGGAGGCCCTGGTATAGCGATGTCTCCTTTGCGGTGTAGGCCCCCTGCCCACCCCTGCATTTCTCATGGTAGGACTGAAATCAGAGCCAGACCGTGAACGGCAGAAGAGGAGGGCTTGGTGAATCAGTGCAGCTCTGTGGGTGTTTGCTTGGGCCCCCATGTGTATGTCAGCAGGTCTGAGTCCCACCCCATGCTGGGGGCCCATGGCCAATGCTGAGGCTGCGCTAAGGTGGCTCTTCCATACATTGTGCTTTAATCTAGGGTCTTGCAGTTCATTCCTGAGAGGTGGCTTCATGCTGCTCAGTAACTCTAGGACCACTGAACAACAGAGATGCTGCTCTCAAGGACTTTTCTGTTGGTCCAGGCCACCGATAGGGAGCACTGCAAGGCCAGGGCTGGCTCAGAGACCTTGGGAGTGTGTGCACTGCAGACAACGACTTTGAGAGCACTTAGAGGCGCGAGTGGAATTTAGGAATAAATCAATTACTGGATTAAAATAATCAAGGACACCGTTTGAAATGAGCTTTAGAAAACTGGAGTGTTGGTAAATTTGCTGCAGAGAGCTGCGGGGCAGCGACACAAGCTTCCCTGCTTTGCCTCCAGCCACAAAGGACAGGACAGGCAGAGACTTTTCTGTCCACATTGCTTTGCTGTCCTACTGGCCACCTAGCAACTGCAGGGCTTGAAGTGTTCACCTCCTCTCTTGCCATGGTTGACAGGCTGAGTCTGCAGTAAACCAGAAGAAAATGAGCTTTAAAATGGTCTTAAAAAAGCACCTGGGCCTCCAAGAGCTCTATCAGAGTGGGATTTAGCTGCACTGAGTAAAGTGGTACAGAGTGAAGCTGATCACAGGGCTTAACTCCAGAAATGTTTGGTATCTCCTCAAAGTTCCTGTGGTGTCCTGTGCAGATTATCCTACTTTGGGTTGCAAAGAACAATTGGCACTGGCATCCACAGAGACCTGTGGACATGAGCCGGCTGCTGTCATAAGTCACCCTGCCCCTATATTCCACACTGCTCCTCAGAGAGCTATGGGTCCACCTGCTCCAGGGAAAGTGAGGAGCAGAGAGGTGCAGGTATGTCCCTGAATAACCATGTTCCAGGTGAGACCTTTTGGGAATGTGTCCTGTCCTCAGTGCCAAGCCCCAAGAGAACTTACTTATACTGGGACAGGAGAGCTGACGGGTATCTCAGTAGACATGCACTATGTTCTGAGTCTTTGTATAGGGTTTTCCTATCCCAGGTGGCAAGGTTTCTCCCTGAGATCTCCATAGCACACCATGGGGACAGCCCTGTCACAGAGAGGACTCATCAGCAGCACAGCATCAATGCGGCTAGGGTGGATGTGACAAATATCCTTGGAGAAACAGTTGAGATGGCTGGAACAAGGGCAAAGGGAGGAGAATGTTCCAGTGTTGAGCCTTGACAGGATCATGAGGAGCTGCCAGCAGCAGAAGGTAAGGATCAGTGAGGAGAGGAGGGGAGGGAAGGGAAGACGAGTTGGGTCACTGCAGTAGCTGATGAGGGACAGGGAGCAAGTCAGGAGGAGACCACATGTGATGCTGAAGTGGTAGGGATGAGAAGGGGGTGGTGGGGAGATGAGTCAAAAGATGTGGGAGGTGGTAGGGCTGAGACAAGTCAGTTTGTGACCCATCTGGCTGGTAGAAAGGGACATGGATTGATTTCTAGAGGTTCTCAGAAAGCTTAAATAACACTGACTGACCAACCCCCCCCCTCTCCTCCTCCAAAAGCTCCTATCTGAGCTCTTGAGCATGAGGCAAACCCTTCTGTCATGGATGGTGTCTGTCTGGTCTGCCTGTTTTCCATGCTCTACATCGGTATGTCATATTCCTTTCCAAAGTGGTGGCTGGGCTACCAACAAGGGACTTGCTGACAGTACCAGCTGCTGCATGCAGGCAAGGCTGGAGCCTCCAGGGAGCAGAGCCTGGGAAACATGGGGCAGAGATGAAGCAGAGAGGAGACAGCGAGAGAAAGGTTAGCAGAGAGCTTGAAGCTCCACAAAGCCTAGGAGGCTGCTGGGAAGAGCAGCAAAAAGAAATGAGGGACTATATGGTGTTGGCTGCCCCACAGGGAAGCACCATGCTGGGCTGAGACAGCTTGGTAGAGGGTGGAGAGACTACCTGCAAGCCACGGGGAAGTCTCACTTCTACATATTCACACTGAGTTTTCCTGGTTTGCAAATGTTATTTCCTTTGGTGGGTTAGTGGTGCAGGAACCCCCTTCTCTGCTCCAAACCACTGTCTTCTGCCATCAGCACAGGCAGGTATGGATCATCCTCCTCGGGGCCAATCTGCGTTTGGGAGCACAGATAGATCTTACCTGGTAGAATCCAAAATGCAAGGAGCATGCTGGAAAGAGAGGCTTATTGGGTGTCTGCCAGGGTAGTGGTGTGGAGTGACGGGGAACCTGGAGACCTGCCGGGAGCAGACTGCTGGGATGCAGTGGGCCATCCTGCAGACGTTGTGACAATTGTCAAGTATCCCCATGGATGCTCACATTCATTTTAATGGCTTTCTTAGTAGCTGGGATTCCCAAGGTGCATTAAGCCAGTGAAGAACTTCCTGCCAAAACAGATTTCATTAGAAAAATGCTGGCTTGTAACCAACGTGTGTCATAATGGTTTTCACAAATTAATGATAATGATTAAAAAAACCTATAATCATGGTGTATCTTGGGTCCAGGGTAGAACTCATCATCCAGGCTTGCCAGGACAGCTATGCTGGAAAGAAACATTTTCAAATATGTGAGTGTCTTAGATCTGAGTCTGTCTCTTGTTTCAGAGGCAGCTTTTTGAAGAATATGCTCTGGGGTTCCTATTTGGAAACTGCCTGTTTTTCAGTTCTGTATTTTTCTGTTTATTGGACCCTCAAAAACTTTCCATGGGTTCCCTCAGGTTTTTGAAGGGATTTCCAAAAGGCACCTTTGAGGTTTGCTGTGTCTTCTGGCCAGCCCTTTTCCTGGGGCTGTCCTTGTGTCCCACATGGGTCATGGCTGGGGATGTCCCAGGGTCCTGGCTCAGCCGTGCTGGTGGGGTGGCACACCCTCAGGCATGGACAGATGGAAATGCAAGTGTGTGGAGCAGCTGGGGGACCTCGCTGGTGTGAAGGTGTGGAGGGTAGGGCTAAGGAGATTTACATTTTAAAGTATGGTGTGATATCTGGAGATGTGTCAGTCCTTGCAGCGCAGCCTCCTTCAGCTTCTGCCCCACCCAGGTGACAGACTGAGCTGGGGGTGACAATGATGTCTCTGCTCATGCTCAGAGGCATCCCTGTGTTACCATTGTGGCCTGGGTAAGAACAGAGGGTGGATTAAATTTCCATTTCTTGTGCTGTGTGAAAGGTTTAGTGGGACTTTGGAACTTAGAAAGAATACATTGATATTTCAAAAGGGAAGACTGCTTGTGTGGGACCATGTTTCCACCATGGATCAAGAAGGCTTTTCCCTTCAGTCTATCCATGACCCTGTCTTCTGAGTGGATCAAGGGGAATAAGAGGGCTTTGTATTTTGTCTCTTTGCTGAGTGGTAGCAGAAGATGCTCCTATTTGGAACACTTGGAGTTAGGGAGAAGGCTTGATTTTGTGAAACCTTTCCCACCTTTCCCTGATGAAGGGGATGCTGCAGCCTGGGGCTGGGCAGAACATGGTCCAGTCCACACTACCATGTCTTTCTGACTACTTCTGCTCATGGCCAAGCCCAGAGCATGCAGAGGGCTGCCCACTACTCCATCCAGAGGGTGTCTGCTCTGGCTCTGGATGTCTGTGAATCCCACTAATCCACGTTGCAAGTAGTGGTGTGTTCCTTCCTGGATGGACACCAAGGCCAACTTCTCTGTCCCTTGTCAGTCACAGGAACTTGCTGCCAGGGCAGGTAGAACAACTCCCAGTAGGGAAGCTGGGCAATCTTGGCTACAAGTTGCTAGGGGGCTGATCATCATGAAGGGCTATCACTGGCTTCTCATGGGTGCCCTGGGACTCAGCACAAGCCTACATCTGAGCAGAGGTTTACTTGGACACACTTCACACCTGTGCTAAACTGCAGGTCAGCTTCACCATTCCATCCCAGTGCCAAGCCCCAGTGCGCTGGGCCAATACTTCTTTGAGATGTCCCAACTGCCTCCTCTGGATCCTTTCCTAGGCCTCAAGTTCAGATACTGGTCCATCTACCACCCTGCAAATCTGCCCAGCATCCATCAGGCCAAGATACAGCTCATCAGAAATCTCTGAAGAGCTGGAGGGCTGGCATCATCCATAGCTGAACACATCTGTCCCTCAGGTTTTAGAAGTGCACAAGGGTACCAGTTAAACTTGCATCCCTGTGGGGTAAAGCTTCAGCAGGAAATTCTGCTCTGAGCTCTGAGCTCTGAGCTCTTCCTTGTCCAGCTCAGTCTCTGCAGAGCATCCTTGCTGCAGGGGTTCCAAATCCCAGGTACTTACCGCTCTCCTCTTGGACACTTGTTTTGCTGCTGAGATTTACAGTCCCTCTCTCCATCCCTGGAACTGGTCTATGCTTGCGGCTCCTCTCTGCCTGGCTGCCTCACCCCCGTGGCTCCCGTGTGCAGCTCACGTCCCTGGTTTAAATCTCCCTTTAAGCACACACCTGTTTTCTATTGCTGTTGCGGCATGATTTTAACTTTGTGTGTATTACATGTCTTTAAAATTTATGCAATTCATTTTTTTATGTGCAGAGCTTTGAGATAAGCTATGAAAGGTATGCCATAAAAATGTGTAATTGCACTGTATATTTTTTTTTTCCCAACACATGGCAAAAATGTATTTTTTTGAGGGAAATATGGGCTGGGGGAAGGGAGGAAGAAGAGGGGAGAAGTAGCAACAATCGATTCAGCGGAGGTGGAGTGCAGAGCTGTCCTGTTATGCATTCATCCTGGGTTCTGCGGGAGAAAGGTTTGCAGACAGCCGGGTGCAGGGGGGCTGCTTGCTCTACAGAGCACCTCCAGCTGACTCTCCAGCCACCCACCCTCTGCTTCACCTCTTGTCAGTGCCCCTCAGTCCCCAGTAAACCACTGAGCCATGTGCTTGCTCGTCCTAACAGGCAGAGATAAGAGCTTAGTGCAGAGGTTAATTGGACTACAAAGCAGCAGCTTCGAACACTGTTGACTCTCTGCCTGATCAGTTAGTGCTAGGAAGTGCAGGGCTGGGATGGGGGTTGAGGGATAGCAAAGGGTGGGTGAGCTGGAGGTGGAGCATCTGGTGAAGTAGTGGAAGTGGCTGTGGTCTGCAGAGGCAATGGAAAACACCTGTTTCATCTCTCCTGGCTTGTCTATGAGGTGTTCAGCTCCAAAGACAGGAGCCTGTGGAGCAGGGCTGCTGTAAAAGGCCTTTAGACCCATTCCTGGTGAAGATGCTGTTGCAGAAATTGGCAGGATCAGCCTGGCTGGCCATCATTCCCATTTTCCATTCCCTGGGAAACAGGGCTCCCCTGGACTTGGGGCATCCCCTTGCAGGATGAGCATCATTCAGCAGGGCAGGCAGGTCACCCTGATCGCATCCTTCTGCCTGTTTTATGACTGGGTGACCAAAAGTCTCCATAAACAGGGCTGTTGTGATGCTTGGACCTTTAAATTTCTCAGGTGAAGCCCAGGTCCAAGATGAGCTGGGGTAACTGGCACCTCTTCCTTTCCTTCTTGCCCCAAAACTGGATGTCCCAAGCCCAGGGTTGTCTCCAGGCTGTCAGATACATGGATATCTTCCAGCACAGGGATGGGGGAGGAGAAAATCAATCAACAGCACGTTTTGCTGACTGCTACCAGCAGATGGTACCGGCAATTTTCACTTCTCTGCCTGTTTTAACATATTGAATTACAAACCAAACCAAACAAAACATAACCCCCTCTAAACAAACAAACAAACACCAACTGCCAAACAACCTCTGAAGAATAGGTGAAATGTCTCTTCAGCGGGCATCTGCCGTGGCTTGTCACAGTGAGAAGCAGCAACTTCCCTGCTCGCATGCACTCTCCACCACCACGGGCATGAGCTATCTTGTCCAGTCTGGGCTCTCAGCTTCGTGAATTCTCAGCAGCTTTCCGGGCAGCAACAGCTCTTGGGAGGGGGACGGTGACTCATGAGTGTTGCTGTCACGGTAGCTTGTAGGAAGTGAGGAGAATGCCTGTAGATGGCTGAGAAACCTGTTGACCCTCCATCTTCCCTGCTTCTGCTCTGCTCTTCCATGTGCAGCCAGGGAGCATCCTAATTGGGAGCTCACCAACCCCACATGGTTCCTACCCATTGCTCCTTCTGTTCAAACAGGAAAAGGATAAGAGTCATAGAAGACAGAACTGCTGAGCATCCATCACAAGACCTGCCCAGATGTTGCTGCTCTTGTAACCCCTGCCTGCTGTGTGGCTCTAGAGACAGGTTGTGTCACTTGCCCAGTGTCCCCTGCTGTGCCAAAGCCCAGAAGAGTGTACCACAATAAGCAAAAGTGCTCCTGTCTCTGAGACAGGGCAAGCAGCTGGAGGAGACGGGAGAAGAATGGAGAAGAGATCCAGGCGGCAAGGTGGTCCTAGGTCCTTTCTCAGTGGGACAGCCCATGTTACCAGAGTGAGGTTACCTGGGCTCAGCCCAACCACACCAGGCTTCAGGGGATGGCAGGCTGGGGACTCCACAAATGCTCAGAGGTGGAGCAGAAACCAGGCTGTGCTCTGGATGCACAACCTTGATCCGTGGTTGTGGGCTTCACATTGCCTTTCTGGTGCCTGTTCTCCGGCACAGTTCTTAAAGAGCAGCTTTTGCTGTGGGTATGATAGGACTGTTGATGGGATGTCCAAGCCTTTGTGGCTGGAAGGTAGCATACCCACAGACAGAGGAAGGATGTTGGTATGTTCCAGATCCATGCCCTTTGTAGATAGCCTCAGGGCACTAGAAACCACCATATCTCACACCCTGAGATGATTTTTTCTATCACTGAAAGCAGCTGTTTGTACTTTTGGCGTTGCTCTAGGAAGCCTTCAAATTTCAGCCTCAGCCTGGCAACTGTCCCCAGTCTACCCTAGACCAGCTGTACTATCTGGGCTGTGATCTCCTAAAGATATGTCTGTCACAGTGACCTTCCCAGAGCCCTGGTACACAAAGGGAGGAGAGTCCAAGAGTTCTGCTTCATGCAACAGCCTAACTTCTAGTGCCATTGTCTCCTTTACTTGGAGAGGGACTGCTGGGGTTCCAGGACAAGTGATGTAAGTCATGCCATGATGCCATGGAGCCTTTTGAGCTACATGTGGGTGGGGAGGCAGACTTGGATGCAGCTCTGGTGGAGCTGTAGGGGTCTGTAGACCACGGGTGCTCCTCAGCTTTCCTGCTTGTGTACTAGCTGGGACAATCTCAGGACAGTCAGGGCGTGCGCGGGGAATTGCATATGGTGGCTAGTCTTCATGCTTGGCCTGAGGGCTCTTCTGGGTGACTGTAACAAGCCTGAGGAGATACAGCTGTGCTGTGACCTGTGCACATGACACTAGAAGTGCAGAGGCAAGCAGACAATGGGCAGCAGGAGACCTGAAATGACCTGCTGTGCAAAGAAGGCTCCTGGGTCACTTCTTACAGAAAACACCATGTTTTCTCTGGCACAAAGCCATCCTCAGCACCACTCCCAGCTTGTCCTTGCATTCTGCAAAGGGATGTGGTGAGGGGAGGGAGCACTCCTGCTGCAGCCAAGTTCAAGATCACAGAGCTAGCCCTTCTCCATGCCAAACACCACAGGCATCACCCCTTCTGCTGTCCAAAATAACTCACAAATTACCAATCATCATCTTTTTTCCTCCCTCACTGCTTCCCTAAGCCATCCTCACATTTCACAGGCACAGTGAGCAGAAAAACTCCTGCTCCCCTTCCAGGCACATTTCCTCGATGATGTGCATCCCTCGAGAGAGGCTGTAAAGACTTTTGAAGGGGCAAGGCCAGCCTGGAGACAAGAGCGGTTTATTTTCTCTCTGCTGCATTCCCTAGGAGGATGTCAGTGCTTTTCACCCATGCTTCACTCCTTGCTGAGATACTTCAACCAGCAAGATGCAGATTGATTAATTCGTAGGGCTGGCCCCTGTATGGTTTCTATCTACAACATGTGAGTTGTGCCTTCTCTAGCTGTGGAAAAAATGCAACCCAACAACAACTTATAGAAGCAGGAACTTCCCCCAAGTAATAGGAGCAATATGGGGAGCAATAACATGCTTTAGGAAAAAAAAAAAAAAGGTTGAAAGCTATTAGTCAATTTTAGCTGCATGAAATTTTGGTCTCTTCACTCCTGGTAATATCTTCTCCTAAGTGCAATAGAGCTGTGATTATCTTCTCCTGTCTCCATGTGTAGAAGATTGCTTCTTCAGGAAAAGATGTAATGGGCATTTTAATATCTATTGTGTTGCACAGAAAAATAACTTGCGAAGGTTTGAACTGTCCTGACAGCTGCGATCAACAATAGAGGGGAAAGCTCCACTCTGACCAAATGTGTGCACTGTTGCTTGTAACGTCTCTGTCATGTTAATATTCCTTTACTGATTTATCTTCTGATCCATCCTGGGGCCTAGGACCTGCTGGTCACATGCCAACAGACAGCTCCCATTTATTTCCTCAGCAGAAGAGGAACCTTCTCATCCTTAAACAAAATGTAAAAAAAAAAAATCCTCTGGAAGCTGCCAAAGCCGTCGGTGGCATCGGCTTTGAATGGAAGGGAGGGGTAAAAGGCTGGCTGGCAAATGGTCCATGCACTGCCCTTCAGGACCAGCCATGGGACTCCTGCTCTCGGTCCTGCAGGCACGGGCGCGTTGGGGCTGTATGTGCAGCTGCGTGCCCTGCAAGACCCACCGAGGCTGGCTCTTTGTCCTATGCAACCTGAGTCGTTGTAACTCACCCCTGTGACATCCTGCTGTCCAGGACACCCAGTCCGCACATGTTCATCTAGAACCACCACCTCCTACCCAGCACTTACTAGATGGTCTCTGACAGTGTTTTGGAGGAAGCACAGCCCTTGTTCCACTCTTGTGATGGGCTTGGTTGAGCCAACCCTGGGCAATGTGCACATCCATTCTCTGGGAGTGAAGCAGTTGCTGCCTGACAAAGCTTCCTGGGGTTTGTCCTTCTTGCTACTAGACAGAATCACAGAACCACAGAACTGTCTAGATTGGAAAAGTCCTTTAAGATCATTGAGTTCAATCATTAACCTACATTGACAAGTCCTTGACTAAACCATATCCCTGAGCACCACATCTACACATCTTTTAAATCACTCCAGGGATGGAAACTCCATCACTGCCCTGGGCAGCCCGTTCCAATGCCTGAGAACCCTTTCAGTAAAGAAATTCTGCCTAATATCCAATCTAAACTTCCCTTGGTGCAACTTGAGGCCATTTCCTCTTGTGCTAGACAGGATTAAGGAAACTTAGAGTGCACATGGCAAAGGGCATGATTAGGCATTTGATTACAAAACTGGAGTGACAAAAGGGCAAGGCACCTGAATCCCAGCTTGCCTTTGTCACTAATTCATGCCTCAGGACTGAAATAAAGCAGTGTCCCCCACTCCGAACACCATCTCACAGAAGATCTGAGACTCAGGGTCCAGCCTAGGAGCTTTTTGCATTGTTTCTATGCAAAAAGAGCACAGAACCTGCACTTTGGAATCCCTCATTTGTCCCATCTTGTCTCATTCAGGCTCTGGCCCAGGCTCCCCAGGGCAGGGGTTGAAACACCATCCCTGGAGCAGTTTAAAAACCATGTAGATGTGAAGCTGAGGGACATGGTTTAGCAGCAGATTTGGTAGAATATGGTTATGGTTGGACTGGATGATCTTAAAAGTCTTTTCCAGCCTTAATGATTCTATGATTATTTTAAGAAGACATGGTAGCATTCTTGTTTTTCTTCTCTGCTTGGAAGATTGAAGCCTTCACTGGCCACGTGCCCTCAGGAAATGTCCCACCCATTGCAACTGAGACCTTTCCAGTACAATATGCATCATATCATACAAATTTTTGGTTATATAAGGTTACTTGTGCCCTTATGACAGTGGTACTGCACTAGTTTTGCATGGGTACCACCTGGGACACACCATTTACGCAGATGACTGACGTCATAACACAGGGTTTGGGCAACGAACACTCTTCTCCTGCCATGTAAACGGTGCTCATTTGGGAAATGTCACCTCTGCTATTTAAAGGAATTTTTTTGATCACTGCATTATTCTTAAGCCTGTCATCATCCTGGATGAGGAATTTATTATACAAACATCTCTCTGTTTTTTTAACTTTACAGTTTCCAGATCATCCCTGGCATTGAGTACAAATTAGACATGACACATCCCCAGGGATGAGACACAGGAGAACGGGGGTGCGTGCTCTCTGCAGCCGCCCACCCCCTCCTCCCCAGAGAAGCTTGTCATTCAGGGTCCCTCTCATGGTGCATCCCTGAGGAAACTGCCTCCTCTTCCTCACCGGTGACGCTGAGTCAGACCCTCTTCTCCTCTCTTGGCCATGCCAGGTGGCACGGCACTGTGTGCACAGCAGATCTGAGGAGTGCTGGGCACAGAGGTGTCTGGATTGTGTTCTCACCCAATCCCTTGCTGATGTGTGTTTCTGATGTCCTCATCCTGACAAATCCCGTGTCACCCTGGGTCACCATCTGCCCCTGCTCTGGGCCAGCCTTGCTCACTCCTGGAGAAAGGTTGAGTGATGGCTCATGGAGCCCACCCAGATCCATGCTCCTGCCTAGATTCTGGGTCTGTCTCTTGTCAGAAGGGAGCATTAGTATTTGCTTCCAGAAAGAACAGACCTTTGCTGGGTATTGTCCCCCAGCCCTCACCCACTCTTCTGGGTCTGCCAGCTCAGCCTCTCACGCTCTTTGTGCCACTGCATGGCTGTTGCTGGTGGTGGACACTTGTGGGAGGTGAAGATGAGAAATTTTATGCGTACAGTTACTCTCCATCAGCCTTGAACAACGAGACAATCACAGTCACCTTCAGGCCAAGCCTGGCCTTCTGAGACACTCCAGATTTTGAGGCAGAGCTTTTCATAGCTGAAAAAAAGTCTCACTGGAAGCTTTTGGGTGATGAGAACTGATCAGTGTAGGATTCCTGATTAAGGCAGGGTTAGGTGGCAAGTATCCATTGCAGTAGCACACTGACGCCAACTTTAATCGCTGTAATGGAGCTCAGCTCCTGTGCTCCAGCCACCTACTGAAAGACTGTGGTGGATTCCTCTTTCTCGTCTGAGTCACAGAAGAAAAGCAAAGTTATAAATGAATGCTCACAATTATTACCGCATGCGGTTGATAAGAATTATTTTGAAACCTCTGTCTCCAAAGACCATGAACAAAATCCCAGGTGAACTAAATATGCATATTATGCTGTGTTCCATGCCATTAAGCAATGTAATAAACCACAAAAGTTCATAAGGAAATGCAGAAATGATGCATTAGTATAAAATTTCAGGACTGTGAAGAGAATAACACATTTCTAGAAAAGTTGGTTGTTTTACATACTTTCCAGGGAAATCAGTCTGGTTTACAAATACAAATTTTCATGAAAACAGTGTTTTTACTAGAAGACGCAAAAAAAGACACTTCTTGCTGTCTCCAGATCATGCCCTTCTCTCCAAAGAGAGGCAGTAATTCTGAACTGGTCCAATTGGAGGTGTGGAGATGCCATACCACAGAGTCCATGGGGTACGTGGGGCTCTGTAGGGTGTGTTGGTTTTGTTGACCTGTTGGACATGTTCATTCATTTGCAAAGTTCAGGACAGAATGCTCTATGCCCTATTCCATCTCAGTCCAAATGGTATACTCCCAGGGTAAGCTACTACAAATTCTCCTCTAATCTAACTCTAACTCTCAAATGCATTGTTTCTTTAGAGAATATAGGGTTGGAAAGATACTAAATGGTAGTCTTGTCCACCTCTTGTCACAGGGCAGGATCAGCTCCACTTGGGTCATCCCTAACAGGGATGATCCTACTATGATCTACTATGATCTTAAACCCCACAAGTGATACAGAATCTCTGACCTTTCCAGACACTCTGTCTCCACACCCTACTATCCAGCCAGTTGGATTTTCCTAGCATGCCATCCAAAAACTGTACCATTTAACCCCATGGCTTCTTTTCCCATCTGCTGTGGGGAACAATTTTTGCTCTTCCCTCCTTCACAAAGATTTCTATCTCTCCCTAGCCTTATCTTTTATCTTGTCTAACCTTTCCAGTCTTGCCTGTTGGGACCAGTTTCCCCTGGTCTACGATGATTCTTGTTGCTCTCTTTTGAACACCTTCCAGCTGACCCTTTGCTTTCTCAAAACAGAGAAAACATTATTCCAGCTGATACTTCAGCAGTGAAGAGCAGGAGGAAGAGCACAATTTTTGATAAGTGATACCACTGTACATGACCCCCAGAATGAAATGTGCCTCTTTTTTAGTGCTGCTTTGTCCTGTTGACTCATTTTCCCACTGGGACACCTCCAAGCAGCTTCCTGCCAGCAGCCAGACCCTCACCGTTCTCCTTTTAGACCTGCATCCTGCTTTTTTTTCTGCCTATTCCTCTAATTCTGAGAGATTTGGAATTGGAATCCTGTCCTTCTGTGTACATGTGATCTCTCAAAACTTGGTATTATCCAGGAAATTAAATAAGCTGCTATTTCTTCCATCATCTGGGTCATTAATGAAAACATAGAATAGTGCTGGAGTCAAGAGGGATCCCTAAGGAACTCTACCCAGCTCTGAGATTAATGAAACTTTTTAATTAGAAATGGTGGGCAGGGTGGTAAGTATCCAACTTTCTGGTGTTTTGAGCACTGTGCCAGAGAGAGAAGGTCCATTTTAGGCTGTTTTTAAAACCAAGGAGATCACACCTCCCAGGAGTGCCTGACAAATGGGTTGAGGGTGAGGCAGAAGGACCAAAGGCATTTTCCATGAAGAAGGCACAGGTCAACAAGGGAGCATTATTCCCCCAAGAGGCTAGGGCCGTCTGGTTTTTGGGCACAACTTGTATATTTTGTATTAAATCACCATTCTTGAATTCTGGGTACAGGATATGTCTATAGAACAGAGTTTTTCTTTAATACTCCTGTGATTGTGAAGGCACCTGTCCTTGATTCCTGAATGTATCTTTGGTTTGGACTCTCTCATGTGCTCGTGATAACTGCTCCTTGTTGCTTTTTGTGTTGGTTAACAACAGTTTGAAAGTCACCTTGTGCATCAGCCCTGACTGTGAGTTTAGTGTGTATTTTGTCCCATCCAGTGTCTCAGACATCCCATGTGAAGTTGCCCTACTGTGTCTCCAAGAGCTTCTTCATCTTCCTGTGTGGAGGACATTGCCCTTTGCTCAGGATTTGGAAAACATCTTCATGCTCAGCTGGTGGAGAAGGCTGGTTACAGTCAGATTAACTTGGGAGTATTTTCCAAGGGTGTCCAAGGTTGTCTGCAGTGGCTGCATGGGCTGGAGAGCTCTGGCCACTCTCACAGTGGTGAGGGTGAGCTCTGGCCACCACCAGAAGTGGAGCCTCCTCCTTAACCCCATGCACTGAGTGAGGAGCTCACGGGACAATGGGCTGGTGCAGCAATGCAGACATCAACCCTACATCCTCCTTCGGGTGTCATGGGATGTATCCCTGGTCCAGAGACTCTGCTAATCATGCAGGCAGCTAAGGCTAGGGGCAGAGGATGAAGATGTGCCCTGTGACCACCCAGCTCTTGCTGTGTGCATGGTTGAGCCTGCTGGAAAGCTTTCCCTGGTAGCTCCAGGAAGCTGCTCGCTTGATTTTGTGCCATTTCTCCAGCATGGACAAGGACAACAGAGAGCCCATTTGGCTTGAGCCTGTGTCTCCAAGGAACAAGCTAATTTTCTTCCAATTTTCCTAAGATAAGGCTGTAAGGTTCATTGTAATTAGGTGACAGTGCTGTGGCACATCATCACTAACTTCTGGAGGAGGATATCAGGACAAGATACACCGAGCCTGGAAAAACTGGGTGCAAGTCCAATGAGAGGTGGTCAAGGTGATGCTACTAATGAGGCAGCATGTGTGCTAGGAAGAACTAGTAGGGCTTGGCTTTTCTCACCCTGCCAAGGCCCTCTAATTGCACAAGTTAATTATTGAGTGTAGCCTTACATAAGGTTAACATGAACAACAAACAATTAATAGTCATGGGGCTCATGCTAGGTCATGGCTCTGCCATCCTCTCACAGATGTTTCTGCAAGTCACAAATGCAAGCAGCAGGAACATAGTAATGGGATCATCCATGGAAATAACGCTCTTAGTGTGGGGCAAGGGCCCAGGTCTCCTTACCAAAACAATGTAAAGGGCCAAAAAGATGAATTTTCAGTTCATCTAGCCTGAGTGTGTATTTCCAACAATGAGTCCATAGTAACACTGTGCATAGGAGACCTCTGGGAGTCATTAGTGGGCACCTTCAAATGTTTCAGCACCCAGTGAACAGAAGATGAAGGGTACCACCATGCAGACCCTGTCCCTTGGCCCATTCCCAGTGCAAGGCTTGCTCTGGAGGATGGCGATGGTTACAGCTGCCTGCTTGAAAGAACTGGGCAGGGCTCACAAATACTGTTGCAGAGCTCCTGAAGAGGGAAAGGTGGCACCAGAGCCACCACCCTTGACAGAAGAGCAGCATATGTAGGACATTTACCTGGGAGGTGGAAGACCTGAGTTCAGTCTCATCTGAGCTTCTGGGAGATGAAACCCATATGTCCTGCTCCTATCTCCTGCCTGATGGGATGTGTCAGCTCCAACCCACCTTCCATCCCAGCACAAGAAAGGCATTGAACAGGATTTCAGTACTTCTTGTGTGAAGTCTCAGACTATCCAAGATTCTTTTTTTAAAATTATACCGGTACATGGAAGGCACTGACAATGAAAATGGCTATTAGCAGGTGTTGATTGGGAAGGTCCAGTCCAGTTGGTCAAGACATGTACCCTAGGATATATTAGCCTTCTCAGGCTGGCAGCTTTCAGTAGTATCCACCTGAAGCACCTGGAGATAGTACAGCAGCCAGACAACTCCATAAGAAGGGAGAAGCAAAAGGAGGGGAGATGGGCCTGGGAGAGGACAACAGACTGTACAGACCATAGACTGCAGCCCAGCTCCTATACAAATACAAAGGTGCTTGTGCACCACAGCAGGGCCTGAACTTCTCTGGCATACCAGATGGTCCTCTGCTCACCCCTCCCCTCTGCTTTTTGCAGCAGCACCCCTCCTCTTCTCTGCCAGGAGCATCCTTCCTCCAGCCCTTGTCTGCAGAAAGCCTGTCCTATGTCCTGGGGGAGCAGCTGGACACTCCAGCGGGACTGCAGGGGGGTTGGACTAGATGACCTCGGAAGATGCCTTCCAACCCAAACCATTCTATGATTCTCTGATTCTATGACCCATTGGCTGTCTCCAGGCTGTGCTGGAAGGAGAGCTGGCAGACAGGCACCGGGGGAGACTGCTCTACCCAGACCCGGGCTGTCAGCGGAGCCTGGGCTGATGTAGGGGGATGGACGCCCATTTCAAGCAGCCTTATGACAAACATCAGCTCTGCTTTCAAGCAGCAGATAAAACAAAGGAAGGAAAGGAAGGGTCTCACTGATCCCTTGCTGCGGCAAGGCTCTTCCCCAGCGCACAAAAAGTCACGCTGGGCATGAGCCATAGCAGTCTCCAGGCACTAGCCTGTCTTCAGAGCATTGCCGCTGGTTGTTCTGTTCCTCTGCCACTATCTCTATTAATTGGCTTTTCCCAGCCCTCTCCAGTCCCTTTCTTCCCAGTGATCGACAGGGAATGGAAAGGCAAAGCTGACTGAAGCTGACAAGATTTCTCCTTAGAAAAAAAAAAAGAGAGAAAGCTTGCACTGGCTCCATCAAAGACTTTTATTAAAGCCACATGGGGAAAGAGCTGCCCTGTCAGACAGCTTTCTGTATTGAGAAAACATGAAAGAAGCCAACAGCCATAATCAGCTCAAGAAATTTATTGCATTTTTGACCCTGATGTGGTCGTGCGCCGCTCGAGATTTCTTTGAAGGTGTTGCAGGTTTATTGATTGTGAAAAATGTCAATGTGTCACATGCCCAATTAACTTGGCAGTTCTTGCAATCAATACCCTAATTGCCTTCTCTTTAGAGAGGCCTTTAATTTAATTAACCCCCCCCCAACTCCCACCTGCTTGTTTTCTCCGCTAACATGTTTTAATAAATAGTTGATCTGGGGCTGTGTTCTGTTTGTAATGGAGAGGATGAAGGAGAGAAGCTTTCTCATGGAGATGCAACATTCATTTCCAAGGGGCCTCCAGCTTACTGGGGACAACAGATGAGCAAGCAATGAAGGTACCTTTTTTCTTGTTCATTGTCTGCCTTGTCTTCGCCTCTTCTCAGGCACGAGGGAATGAATCCTCTTCAGCAGGAAAAAAAACATGAGAGAGAGACCTGACCTCTCTGGGGCTGTGAATGGAGCTGACACCAACATGCTGCGCTGTGAAGGTCATAGTGGAAGTGAAAAACTTGGTGTCACTTCTGTTTTTTAGCCACTGCAATGAAGTTTCACAAAGCTGTTGATGCGTCGAGGTTGTAAAGGGTTAATTTGGGCACTCTCGCTGTGGCTTTGTTTTCATTAGTATTTAACAAATGGATGTGGTGTGATTAGCCTGGGTTTAAAAACTGGCTAAGTGCTCGACCTTAGGATCTAATTGTTGGTGCTCCATCAGCCTTCAGCACAGTCATTTCTAATTGGGTCCCACTGGTATCTCCCCCAGACTTGGGCTCTTCTGTGTCTTTAGCAATGATCTGGAAGAAAACAGAAAATCATTACTGATAAAGTTTGAAGATGACACTGAGCGACTGCTGAAGCAGTAAATAATGACAAGAGTGGGGTAATCAGGTGGTGGTGTTTATATCACTTAGTAAATTGGAGGTGATAAAACAGCCCCTGGTTTAATGCAGCTAAATGCCAGGTCATAAATGTGGGGAACCAGAAATATACGTTGTGCTGACAGGGTGGGGGAGAGGACGCGGTGAGAGCGATGGCTCTGTGGAGATCACGATCTTGTGGGGGAAATCCATCAGAATTACGAGCTTCTCATTTGCTGCCAATAAAGACTGGAGGTGCGATACGCAGAGGCTGACCAGCTTGAAGTTTAAACAATAATATAAAATAGAAATATTGAAAAATAACCTGAAAGTAATTGTTCTCAAAAATTTATTCCCTCCTTTACTCCACTCTTACATTTGATTAGCTAAGGCAATGGTTAGTCTTCCAAAATCTGATACTTTGATAGCATCATTTGGGAGGATGGAGAGACTCAAAATGAAATCTTAGCTGGGAAACATTCCCTTTTCCTTTATGGCCAGCTGTATTTAAATATGAGATCAAAGACATTAGGTGGAAGGCAGCGCAGCCGTTTAGGCGGGGGCTGCTGTCCTCAGGGAGCAGAGGCGTAGGCAAAAGCATCCACAGGCACCCCTTGATCTCAGTCTGTGGAGGGGAAACCCTTAGAAAGGGGATTAAGAGGGAGCAAACAACCCACTACCCTGTCTGTCAGCCACGGGCCCCTTGAGAGAGGAGCTACAGGGAAACCAGCATCTTCCCTCTGGCCCAACACACCAGGCAAACCTGAGCCAGCAGGAGCTGCTGGATTTCAGTTGCTGCTGGAGATCCTCATCTAGTAGACCAAGTTTTGCCCCTTTGCAATCTTTCTGGCTCAGGCCAGAGATGGGCTCTGATGTGTCCTTGTCCCAGCTCAGGCTCTCACCCTCCCGGCAATGCCTTATTTGTGACCCTTACCCAAGACCTGCTGGACACCCATCTCTCCGTTCCCCACCCATGTCAGTGCTGGGAGCTTTCTGGGATGCCTACTTTTTCTGCAGCTTGTGTGCCTCAGCTCCATCACTGGACACTTCTATCAAGGGCCAAGAAGTAGTAAGGCTGATCTGGCTTCTGTTGTCTCCCATTTCCCAACGTGCCCGGAGGGCCCAGGGATGCTCTGCAGGCACCAGAACTGATGCCTTTGGACACCTGTGAACCCACCTCAGCCCCGGGGACAGGGAACAGGTTTCTGCCTTGGGCACTCGAGGACACCTCTGCCTGG
Organism: Eurystomus gularis; assembly: GCA_013400335.1. Taxonomy (NCBI): domain Eukaryota; kingdom Metazoa; phylum Chordata; class Aves; order Coraciiformes; family Coraciidae; genus Eurystomus; species Eurystomus gularis. Next base: position 174,338 of record VZZY01009424.1, read on the forward strand.
GAGCCTGCAGCCCCTTCATAAGCCCTTGGAGGCACTCAGCTTGGGAAGAGTTTTCTCAGCGAGCGCCCACGTATGCTGCAGACACCTACAAGGCAGCTGCTGGCAGAGGAGGTGCTGTCTGGCTTTCTGCAGGCACCAAGTGATTAGTGTGTGTCCCAGGAACCGGTGAGGCTTCGTGCAGGGCCCTTTGCGGCTTGTCAGGACTCACGCACCCACCATACACCAGACCAGCACGGTGCTTGGCTGCCAGGCTGTGCCTTGCTGCAGGGTAGGATGCTCTTCGCACCCTGGGAGCAGTGACACCTTGGATGGTGTCTCTCCCGTATTGGGTGATGCGCTCTAACCACCCACTGCTGTGTAGAGGACCACCAGGCTTCTCAAAGTGCTTTGCTCTGCACAGCCGATGCTCTGGTACTGGTGCTTTGCTCAGGGCTCTGTTGAGTGTCTGGGCTGGGGTAAGGCTGGGCGCTGCTGCACACGGGTATCACTTCAGGGCTGCACAGTCCCGCTTGGCACTCGTGGCTTGCTCCGGACCATGGCAAAGATGATCTGTTTAATTAAGTGCCCAAGGACAGCCCTGTTCTAAACCACTCCCCAGCTGGCCCTGTGAGCCCAAGCAGTGGCTCGTCCTTGCTGCGGTGACCACCACTGTGACGGCAGGACAATCTCTTTGAGCTAAGCACCGCTCAAACACAAAGGAGAGGGCTGTGACTGCCACTGTTTATTTGCACTCCCTTTTTGGAAGGAGGTATCAGTAGGGCCAAGGCTGAGGGGCTGCAGCATCCTGATGAGAACCACGGCTTCATACATGAGTATGAATTTGCTCCTGGCCGAGGTAGCCCTCATGAGCTGGTTCTCACAGGCACTTCTGTGCAGAGCATGGAGCTGCACGGGGTGGTGTAGCATCATCTAGGCAAGGCACAGGTCCTCTGTGTGGACAAAACCATGGAGATGGCTGTGGGGGAAGCAGCTGAAGGAGGCTTCTGAAGCATGTAGTTGAGAATGGCCTCACCAGCAGACAGAAAGCACGGATGAAAGACACGAGCAGAGCAGTTGACAAGCAATTAATATTAATGTGTCATTCCCTAGGCTTCCTCTAAACCAAAAGGCGATGAACAAATGGCACCTGGAGTAAACCTTTTGTAAGCAACCCACTGCCTGCAGGGACTGTTCCAAGGCACCTCCAAATGGCCATACCTGCCTGCTTTGTCTCAAACAGAGTAATGATTTTGCTGGTCCCTTGAGTGGTTTCTTAGGACAGAAATCACTGACTGGCAAAGGCAAAACTGTAAAGACTTTATGGCCAGTCCCTGCATTTCAGAGCTATATTTGCCTGTTAACAGGAAATCCAGAGGACATCTAAAGTAGTTTGCTGTTTTCTGGGCTTCTCCTGCTCTTAAGTCAGTGCTCATCTACATGTACTGAGCTCATGCAGCTTCTTGGGTCCCAGCACAGCTCCTTTCCTAGGGAGTGGTGGTCTCACGGTGAGACCTTCCCTTTTCTAGGGAGGGGTGGTCTCTCCCACACCTCACCTGTGATGTGCAGTAACCTCTGCTCAGCAGGGCCAAGCAAAGGAACAAAGCAGAAAAGACACTGGAAGAAGACCTTCAGTTGTCCTCCCAACCAAGCTCTGTGGCCATCTCTACTCCTCCACATTGGTGGTGGCTGTGCAAGCCCCAAGTCCAAGCAAGCTCAAGCTACACCTGTAATGCAGACAGAGGCAAGTGCAAGGAAATGCTCCTGAGTTTAGTCCAGTTCCAGCAGACCATGAGATCCTGCATGCTGTGCTGCTGGGAGGTCAGAAGGATGAACAAGCCATGGAGAATAGTGATGGTATGAGACTGACAGAACAGAAACAGTCAGAGGAGACTCTCAGCAGCCAGTGAGGATGCAGGGACCTGATGAGCCTTCTTGACATGAAGAAGAGCTTCCTGAACACCCAGAGCATGCAGAGAAGCTGGAGCTGGGGAGGGCTGCAGCGAAGGCTGATGTGACCTTTCTGATCCAGAGCGAGTTAATGAGCTGTAGGAATCTGTGCCCTGTTGCACTTTGTGCAGGTTTGGGGATGGCATGTTGGCAGAAGCGGTGGGAAATCCTTCCCACTGCTCCTCCACGAGCTGTGCTCCTCAGGCCTCTTCTTCCCTCCTTTCTTCAAGAGCTGGGTTTTCCCAGAAGACACTAGCTCTCTGATTTGAGGCTGAAAACTCCCGAAGCCTGTTGGGGAGCGAGCGTGCATCACATGTTCCCTGCACGGCTGCTCCCAGCAGTGACTCATCACCCCCTGCCCACCTGGGGCTGCTGGAAAATCTTCGCAGAAAGGTTGCAGGCTGCCTTTCAGGAGCCAAAGTTAGCTCTGCGCGTGTGTGTGCCTGCGGATAAGCGTTCCTCCGGCCATATGGTGGGATATATCTGCTGAATGGACATACCCACCACATTTCTTTCTGCTACCAGGAAGCAGAGAAAGTGGATGATTTCAGAGCTAAATGAGATTGTCAGCCAACCTGTGGCTTCCTCCAGGAAAAAAAAAAAGACAGTATGTCTGCTTTATGGATGCTGCATTATCTTTCTTCTGCTGATGGGGGGAAGGTGTCATGTCTATTCATTTCAAGGTGTTTCTGTGACTGCAGTGGTGAAGGGGGCTCTGTGCTGTAGCAGAGGGTGCATGGGAGAACAGGCTCACAGAGCATCTGAAAGTTTCTACTGCCCATGTGTTAGATTGAAAGAAATATAATATGTTCCTGGTAGGACAATCTGGGTTTCCAGGAGGGAGGATAACTGTGTGCCTGCAGCAAGGGCTGTGCTCTCCCTAGCCTTTGGCGCAGAGATTTGCCTGTTGCTGCTCATCCTCTGACTCAGTCTGTCTCTATTCAAGCACATTCGAGTATTTCCCACCTTGCAGGGATTGAGCATGGCTATTGAAAGGGCCACTGGGTATGAAGAGAGCACTTTAACCTTCTGACTAGGCCCTAAGTACCCGTGGAGAGGGATGTGAGAGGCACTGCAGGTTACCCAGCCAGAACGGAGGTGGACACTCCTGTCTTAGCAGGTTGCAGCTTATCCCCCTGTGCAACATTATCGCTCATGGATGAGCTCTCCAGTCTTATTTCCAGACAACAACGCAGCTGATCGTTATCCTCAAACAGCTTATTGCTTCGAGCCTGTATCTCTTAGGCAGAGTGCTTTAATTTAAAATTTGTAGTGCGGGTGAATCCCCCACAATCCTTGGTAAATTAGTTCCAAATCTCTGTGTTAAGACTTCTGTGCCCTATTGCTAGTTTCAGTGTGGCATCGCTTTGTAACTTGTTAGATCTTTGCTGGTTTGAAGAGCTCTGGGCTATCGGATTTCTGCTCCCTGAGCAGGCAACTGCAGATAATGATCAAGTCACTCTTGACCTTCTCCCTGATAAATGAAGCAGAATGAGAGGCTGCAACCTGTTCTCCTGATTCCCTCCTGCCTCTTCTCCAGTTTATCAGTGTGCTTCTGGTGTGGGACACGCTGTTCCAGCAGCGGTACCACCAGTGCTACACTCCGAGGCACAGACTCTTTCCTTGTACTTGATAATTTGAGATAGTTATTTGCCTCTTTGACTTGGTGTTTGGAAATGTTCTGATCTAATTGCCTACCCCAGCTTCTTCCTAACACGTGGCTTCCCACGTGTTTAATGGCCTCAAGTTGTGCCAGGCAAGGTTTAGATTGGACATTAGGAAAAATTTATTTACTAAAAGAGTGATTAAGCATTGGAACAGGCTGCCCAGGGAAGTGGTGGAGTTACCATCCCTGGAAGGTTTCAAAAAACATACAGACGTGGCACTTTGGGACATCTTTAGTGGTCATGGTAGCATTGGATTGATGGTTGGACTTGATGATCTTAGAGATCTTTCCAACCTTAATGATTCTATGATTGCCATGAATTATTTTGCCCCCTCAATATAAGGAGTCTGAATTATTAATTCCTTGGTGTGTACTTTCACATTGGGCCATTTTCAGACGAATGTTACCAGATTTTCCAGGGTGCTTTAGGGTTAAAGTGCCCTCTGCTGGGTTTAGCCAAATGGTCTGCGTGCTGGCCTTGTACCTTGGCAAGGATGGTGTTAGTCTCTTTTCCAGGTTATTGTTAAAAACATTAACTGTTGCATGGCCAAGAGGCAGTCCCATTTTCAGCCCTCCAGAAACATCGTTGCTGTGTGATGCTTTCTGTGAACCCTTTGAGGCCTCACTCAGGAGGCAGATTTGTCCATTTGGGGTATGATAAGTTCATTCTCTGTTCATTTCAGAAATGTGGAGCAATCGGGGCTCCAAGGCATTGTCTGATAACACTGTGGGATGTGAAGGAATAACCTGAGCCCCATCCTCCTCTGGCATGCATGTTCTGCTCTGTCTGGACTGTTGTCCCATGTGTCCACCAAGGGGAAAATGTCATTTGGGAGCACGAGGTGATGGGAAGCAGAGGTGGTTGATCAGCCAGTCACCAGTCTGTCTGAAAATGTGGTTCTGCCTCCAAAGAAACAAGTGGGAGAAAACCTCATAATGAAAGATTCAAATACCTTCTGGGCTGAGAATGGGGAGGGCTCCTGCCCCAGTTCTCTGCTCCTCTTAGGAGCCTGCCATCAAAGGCAGAGCAGGCTTATACGTCATCAGGCAGCGATGAAGGTCACAAGGGCAATCTCTCCCTCTCTGAGTGACGAACTCCGCTGATTTTGTTCTAATTTAAAAGATGCCATTGGGAATCTGAGGATTTGCCTTTGGCTTCATGCCTACTAGCCAATTTTACATGAAGATTAAGGAATTGTAATAGAAAAGATCCAAACACCCCTGCTGCTCCCGAAGGCAGCCTCCCTCCAGAAAACATCGGGAAATCCCTGCTCTTTCTTACAAGCACTAACCCAGGCATGGCTGCTGTGCAGGATGCATGCACAAGGTGAAGGCCATCATGGTTGACTGGCTCTTGGCATTGATCACAGCCCCGATCCCCAGTCACGCTGCTTGCAAGTTGTCAAATCGAATGTGACAAGTGTCTTGGAGCCTGACTCTCCTTTTACACCCACTAGTGCAAACTGGAGAGACGTGCTGAGGGCAGGAGAACAACAGCACCTCAACATAACACCCGTAAGCTGCAAGGAGCTCTGTGCTTAGCCACTCTGGATAGGGGAGAGTCGTGTTTGCCACACTGAACATCCCTGCACCACAATATCACAGTGGAGGCAGTGTTGAACTGAGCAGTCCACAGAGTGGCATTCCAGGACATGGACACATGTCAGTGCCCAGCCAGCTCCTCTCTCATGGAAAGAACAGGGCAGCAAGCTGAGGGTGCAATACTTCCCCCTAAAATGTTTTCTTCATGAACACCTTCCTACAGGTGCTCTCCATGGAGCAAACAAGAATGCCTGAGATTTTTAAAGGGTGTGCAGGCACGGCTCTATGCAAGTGGTGAGATTTCCAGTATCCATCTCTTCTGCCATTGCCTGATGTTACTTTGATTGGATCTGATCTGAGGACACGTCCTGTTCTTTTAACCCAGAGGTGCATTGTAATGCAGCTGAGATGCTCTGGGCAAGTTGCTGATTCTGCAGCTCTTCCTGGGGTGCCTGTTACTTGCCTGGTGCCCATGGCTCAATACTGAGCTGTTAAAGGGTAATTGCCTCAGATTTTTGCTTTGTTTTGACCACCCCTAGGTCTGAATTGCACATGGCTCCCTGCATCATGTTTGGATCCTGAGGCTGTTTGGACTTCTCTTCCTTTGGGAAATGCAGGAAGGCAGGGTCACTGATGACCAGAGTTCAGAGCTCTGACCCTGAAGTTCCCAGACATGTGCAGATTTGCCCAAAAGAGCTGCAGAGAGCACTGTCAGAGAGGCATCGAAATGGATTTCATTGGCCAGCCTGGAGACTGTCAGATTCTTCTCAGCAAATACCAAAAGATCAGCTGTTTTTGAGCAACTGAGTTTGATGACAAGGGTCAGCCTGGATTTGAGGATTGGCCACTTTTGTAGGTGGTGGAGGATGAGGAGATGTTGTTGTATGAGATCAGCCTTCAATTCAGGAAGTTCCTGAGAAGTATGAAGCTTTTTGTGAGAGGAGGAGGGCTTCAGAAAAGTGTCAAGAGAACATGAGATCATATCATTGCATGTATTTATATACCAAACCCAGCATCTGTTGCGCCCAAGCTTGCTGCAGTCCTCAGCATTAAACATTTCATTAGCCCACAGCCCCTCTGGCAGTGCTCACACCCGCACACAGGCTGTTTAGCAGCCAATCCATCCATTTAATTTCTCATTAAACTTTAGATGTGATGAATTTTTTTAGTGGTCAAATGAATAAAGCAGTTAAAATAAAAAATGGCTGAATAGCAAAGGTTTGGCCTTTGCTATTTTCAGCCTTTAATAATGTTGTGGTGAAGCCAAGAAGTGCCTGTGCTTATTTGCTGGGTGAGCAGGTCTCTTCTGGGGGAGGTTCTTTGGAAATACCATCCTTCCAGCATGAGCTTGAGGCTTTGATCTGGGGAGGGGAAACCAGGGAATAGTCAGTCATAGAATCATAGGATGGTTTGGGTTGGAAGAGACCTCAAAGATCATCTAGTTCCAACCCCCCTGCCATGAGCAGGGACACCCTCCACTAGACCAGGTTGCTCAATGCCCCATCCAACCTGGCCTTGAACACCTCCAGGGTTGGGGCATCCACAGCTTCCCTGGGCAACCTGTGCCAGTGTCTCACCACCCTCACAGTAAAGAACTTCTTCCTAATGTCTAATCTAAATCTCCCCTCTTCCAGTTTGAAGCCATCACCCCTTATCCTACATGCCCTTGTAAGAAGTCCTCCTCCCCATTTTTTTAAGGCTTCCTTCAGATACTGGAAGGCTGCTATAAGGTGTCCCTGGAGCCTTCTCTTTTCCAGGCTGAACAAGCCCAACTCTCTCAGCCTGGCTTCCCAGCAGAGGGCTTCCAGCCCTCGCATCATCTCTGGGGACTCCTCTGGCCCTGCTCCACCAGGTCCATATCTTTGCTGTGCTGAGGACTCCAGCGCTGTCCCCAGCACTGCAGGGGGGTCTTCCCAGAGTGGAGCAGAGGGGCAGGATCCCCTTCCTTGCTCTACTGCCCATGCTGCTGGGGATTCAGTCCAGGGTACAGTTGGGTTTTTAGGCTGCAAGCACATATTGCCAGGTCATGTTGAGCTTTGAGTCCCATCAACAAACATTTTGTAGAAGAAAACATTTGGAATCTTTGAAGGGCCAGCTTTCCTTTTCTCAGGTGACTGTAGTTTTTAGAAAACAATTATACTGAAAATAAATAGCCACCACCTACCTCTAGTAGAGCTGATAGATCTTCAGATGATTAACAGCTGCTACCATTTTAATTAGCTGAAAAACAATGTTTCTGAGAGTCTTAGACAAAAGAGTGGTTTACATCTGCGCACAAAAACTAAGGAGTGCCCGCTAGTATTTGTGGTGTCACTCTGTTCATCTGGGGTCATTGTGCATTTGGATAGAGACCTCAGTGTCATGAGTGGGATGTGTCACTGCTGGCTTTCAGCTTACAAAGGCCACAGCGTGACTGAGGGACATGGCTGTGTGACCTCTTCAAGCAATCTGCAGGTATAGAGTTGAGTCTGGAAGCAGCTCTGCCTTTCATAGAGCAGGACACTGGAGAAGGCAGCTTTGCATACTGTGATGCAAATCATCACCACCACTGTGGGGATGAACCATCATCTTCCTGTGACACAGGGCGGGACCTGGTCTTGATGCTCTACCAGGAACGTGGCAGTCAGTTTGGGGTCCAGATGGAAACTTCTATCATGCAGGTATCTACATGTAGATGGCCCATGTGAGGTGGGTGTCTGAGTCCCACTGTGCTCAGTAGGGTCTGGAGGGTAATTTAGGGCACGCTGCATTGCACTTACTGACTCTAGCTCTCCAGTGCCTAGAGGTCCTTCTCCAGGTCCTTCCTACCAGCACTGTGGTGCCAGTTGCTGACCTGACTCTCATCCCTGTCTAGCACTGGACATCACAACCTACAGCTGGGCTTGGAGGAGCATGATAAGATCAAGCATATCCCAAAAAAGCCAAAAGCAAAGTAGCAGCAGGATGAAGGAGAGACCTGGAGGCTTGGCCAGGAGAAGATAAGGACAGGCGGGAGCAGAGGCAGCAGATCAAGGAACTCAAAGGTGTGGCAGGAACCTGGGCAGGTGCTGGAGGAGAGAAACACCATGCAGAGGATGTTGGTGAACTGTTAGAGCCTGGAAGGGCTGAAGAGAAAGACCAAGAGGCAGCAGAAAAAGTGAAAACCACTCCTCCTGTGGGAATGACCCAGACACTTGCACATGGATGGGATGCAACTTCGCAGAGAAGTAAACGTTGAAGGTGGGGAGGAGAGGCTGAGAGATGGAGAGGATGGGAACATCAGAGGCGGGAGGTGGAAATCTGCAGGAGGAGTCAGGATGAAGGAGGAGCTGGCCTGAAAAGGTGGGGCGGGAGCAGTGGGTATTTATGAGAGCAAATGAGGTACAGAGAAGACCTCTGAGTGTCTCTCCCTTTTGTTGTACTCCATCAGCTTCTCCTTATGTTTCCCTTTGATGAGGAATTTTTTTTTTTTATGAATAAGAACAGGGCCTGAAGTTGTACTACAGAGGTAGAAAAAAATAAGTGTGTTAGCAAGTCTCCAGCTTCAGGGTAGCGGCTCACGCCTAGTCAACTGGGACAGGAAGACATCAATCTGTCCTGATGATGTAGATTTGCACAGTGTGATATCGATTGGACTTCAGGTTCTTCCTGTGTAATACCTGATATGACTCACTTCTAGGAGCTAGAGCTGTGGGACTGCTGGTTTCTCAGAAATCCCCAAAATATGGTGTTTATTGCCATTTCTTACAGGGTTTGTCTTTGGGAGCCAGGCTATATACGGGCGTAAGCAGCAAGATTCTCCTCCCAGCAGGTGAGCTGGTACACAGGCACGCGAGGCCTTGAAAGCAGTCTCCCAGCACCTTGGCAGGTGGCTGTGTGCCCGGATCGTGGCTGCTTTCCATCATTGCCAGTTTGCTAATTTACAGAAGCACAGATCGCCGTTCCTGCAAGCGAAGAGTCTAATAAATAAATCAATAGAGATGTGTGAGGAATTAATTATCTTGTGGCTCCAGCCAAGCTGTGGCTGATGGAGCAGAGGACCTCACCTGCCTGGGCTTGGCCAGGCCAGGGCTGCTTCTGTGGGAGTCCCCAGCAGTGGGACGCTCAAAGGGACTCTCCTGCATTAATCACCGAGCTCAAGCCCAGGAAGCCGGAGAGAGAAAACATCAAAAGGACACTTTGACTGTGTCAAAACATTTTATATACATTTTATATATTTTGTGTAAAATAGTAAAAAAGGAGGATTTTAAAATATTCATCTCCTGGGAAGGCAACAGGGTGGATAAAAGGCTCCTAATCTGCAGGGAAAGGGGGGAAGAGATGGGGGCTGACGTATGTCTTCTTTGACTGGTGAAGGAGACAGGAGGCGATTCCCAAGAGCATCTCAGGGTGTCCTGCAGGTGCTGAGGGTGAGGGGAGCTGGGAAGGAGCCCCCAGGCTCTCCTTCTCAAAGCCAGGCACACTTGGGAACTGCAGCCGGCACTGCCGAAGAGGTGGCAATGCCACCTCCTAGGATTAAATCACGAGTCTTACCGTGGGTGATATTCTTGTCAAGGTGCCAGAACCTGGCGTCCTGCTGCAACGTGTAGCTCACAGGGTTTATTTTGCAGAGGAACGTTTTAATCCTCTGGCCTTGGTGAGGTTTGAAATCACTATCCCAGCACAACTGAAAGGTTTGGACACTGGGGGATAAACCATCAGGTTTTTTGGGTTGGTTGGCAGCAAGAGATGCGCAGTCCTGGGTGGAGGATTTTGCAGGAGTGTGCTCTGTGCACACACGAGAGCAGGAAGATGGACACTTTCCTAGGGCTGGTGTATGAAGAGTGGTGTCTCTTGGGTGAAGATTTTGAGGTGGAGCTGCTCATTGGAGGTGGAGGACCATGCATTGAGAAGTGGTGTGGGGGCACAGGGCAGCAGCTGGGTAGGGTGGGTGCCAGGCACTGGCACAGCTAAAGCAGCACCTCTGTTTAGTCAGAAGAATAACATCTCATTTTCAAAAAACTCTCACTCCCAATCTCTATCTTGTTTTCAGGGAAAAATGTGAAAACTGTAATACAAAATTTCCCATGGAGGTTTCCTGTTTTGACAAAAAATCAATTTTACATTGAGCAGATATTTTAAACAAATATTTCTGCCTGGTGTATGAGGAATCAGAGCATCAGTCACACTTGGCAGAGGGAGGAGTGTGTCAAGGTAAGGCATGACACTCTCACGTACTTGTCCTGTGACAGAAAATATCTTCTTGAGCTCCCTGGACAGCACCATGGCTAAGAGACCTGGTGTGAGGTGGAATGTGTCCAGTCCTTTTCCTAAATGGTGGAGAAAGATGAGGATGGTTGATTCACCCAGGAATGCCCTGAACTGGACAGATGTGCTGGGACACTTGTGTCTCCTCTGATGGCCACCTTGCCAGATTTCAGCGTCTAGTGTCAGGATAGCGGAAGTTAAAGATGAATCCCTCCCCCCGGTGACTGCATGGATATGTGGTAATATGGGGGAGCAATAGGGCTGTGGCTTTCCCTCTTTGAGCAATAGCATTGGCCCAGTTGGCTTGTTCCTTATATGTTTTGCTTCTTTGGAAGAGGAGTGAAATGGTGAAGGAGATCCTCTGGGAGAAAGGAAATTGCTCCTCTTCTGAAAGCAGCCGAGATTGCTCAGGGAGAGATGTTTCTGAGCTGCAAGGCAGGAAGAAGAGCATAAAGAAGCCACAGCGGGGAGCTGGGCTGTTGAGATAAACAGCTGGGCCTCCGAAGTGACAGAAACAAAGCTGCCTAGGGATAAAACTTCGAGGAACGAAACTTCCCAGGACCGGGCAGAGTCCGCTGCAGCTCAGAAAGGCACTGAATGGACGGAAAGCAAGGCTGGAAGCAGGGACCTGCCTGCAAGGACTCTGTAGGCGGGGGAGAGCTGTTAATGAGCCTTTTCATGTCTCTTCCATCTGATCTAATTCTATTCTGTCACTTTGATTTTTCTTTCCGTGTAGAAGTTAATGCATGTTATAAATAATACCTGTCTCTTGAACTGATTGATCTTCGGGGAGATCATTCTGCGGAAAAAGGCTAGGCAGAGACACCTCAAAGCTGGGTCTAAACTGGGGTCCCATCACAATTGCACACGTTGCACTCACGCACGAACCAGTGCTGGTTTCGGGCTGTGAAGAAGAAAGGGTTGAGTACAGATTTATAAAGGCCTGGGAAACCTTTGTAGGACCAGGGGTTAAGGCTACTTTGCCCACTTTGTCTTTTAGAGAGGAGCCTGGGGTACAGCTTAGGCTGGTCTTAAAGGACAGCCCTGTACGGGAGAAGGTTTCTAACACTACAGAGCTCTTGTAGTCTTTTGGACAAAGGCAGGATATTGGTGAGAAGCAACAGTAAATAAAACTGAAATGCATAGGAGCTCCCAGAGAGCAAGACGCAGGTTGCAGGTGGAAAGCCACAAAAGTCTTCAGACACTTCCTTCCAGTTAAAGCTGGTACTGGACTTGGTGCCTGGGTGCACCAGATGGGCCGGGTTTGGGGGCTTAACTTGACAAAAAAACATGAACATTTTGCTGTTTCATAATTTGCTGAATTAGCCTGTGTGTTTTAGGGTAATACACCTGGTAGTAGGCTCTGGAGGGAAGAGCGGACCTGCACGGGATTAGCAGTTCATTTAGACAGGACTTCACCTAGTGCTTGTTTGAGATCTCAATCAGCTGACGGAAAAATAGAACTACAGCTGGGGATGTTTGCACTGAAGGGCTAAAAATTCACTGAGAAGAACAGCAGCTACACCCCAAGGTGTCACTTGAGCTCCTCACATCTGAGCTAAATCTGGAGGTGTGAGGAGGAGTCTTCACTGTAAGGTGGCCACTCGGTGAAGTTGGGTAGAGCAGAGGAGCCAGGCTGGGGAGCAAATCTGCCTGAGGCCTCTTGGCAAAAAGCAGTGGAGTGTGTGAGCTTTTGACAGGTTTTAGGTGAATGACTGGATGGAGGTGACCTCTTGGCAGCTCTCCCCATGTCAGCATGTCTGTTGTGCTGATGAGCTACCTCCGAGCAAGCTCCTGGGTTAGATCTGTGCTTCAAACATCTTGACCTGGGAGTCCTAACAAGCTTGCCTCTGCCCTCCCAACACTGCTGCCTTCTTGGAGGAGATGCATTGAGACACTAGAACCTCTTGGTCTTGGGAAAATCCATTTAATGCCCTCACTGCTCTGGATCTGCGCTGAGCTGATGAAGGAGCTCTGCTGGTCTCTGCCTTCTTCTTGCTGTGGTAATGCAAATGGTCTCTGTGTACTTGGTCGGTGGTGTTGCTTCTCTGACCATCCTTGTAGTTCTCTGTAATTATTAAGGGTTTGTTGGCTGATACCGTGGCAGCATTGTAGACACAGTGTCCCTCAGCTCCCTGCTGGCTTGGCCCTTCTGAGCTGTGCCTTAGGACTTGTGCTCTTTTTCTGCAGACAGATCAGGCTGTGAGATTTTAATTTGCTCTCTCTGCAGTTCTTGCAGCCTCTCAGCTTCCCTGCTTGGCTGCCTTTCCCTCCTGTTGACTGTCTGCTGTTTTGGATGACTTTTTTCCCCAGAGCTGCCCTTGCCTTTATTTACTGGGACAATTTGCATTTTATTATTTGCTGCACATACTTCCAAGGTTTTGCATGCATTTCTCTTTCTTCTCTGGGGCTTCTCACTTCCTTCTATCTGGCATTATATGCAGGGCTCTATCCTGTGCAACCCTGGTTCAGCTTATTTCTGAAGAGTTTGCTATCTCTTGCCTGGGTAAAGCTTCTTCCCGTTTTTGAGGTTTGGCCCACCTGGAGTGTCTCTCGGCAGTGACCTGATCTACTACCTCAGACCATTTCACTATTGAAATGACCTCCACACACGTCACCTGCTCCTGTTCTTAGCTGTAACCTGTGCTCCTTCTCCTGTCTGTGCCTCAAGTGGTTTGTGGCTGGTGTGGGTTTTTAAAATTATTTCAAAAATTATTCTTCTATGTGTGGGGAAGAGGAACAGCTGTTCCCACTGGATTCTCACTCTGACTATAAAGGGATCCCACACAGCTAGAGGAGTAGCTGAACTTTTCTAGCTTTTTGGAGTTGAAACCTTTGACAGCATCTCCTTTCCACAATTTTCCTTAAATCTGTAAAGCAAAAGGTTCTGGTCTGCTGCATCCTGAGTGTGTGGAAAGCATGTCTTCCTCAGCTCCTGCCTGTCAAAATTCCTGTTTTGTTCCCTGACCCTTCACTGAAGGGCAGTTCCCAGCTTCCCAGCTGGCTCTTCAGATTGACAAGAGAAAGAAGAGAATAAACAGTCAGGATGCCAAAATTGCCTGCTGAGACCAGCAAACGGTTGGAACCCCTCTGAAGCTCCTGATATCCTGTGCTCCTTTGCTATAAGGGTAGATTTCTAATTCAGAAATGAGCTTTTAAAGCAAAGCTTCCATCATTGTGTCTACCTTGCTTGGAGGGGCACCGTGGGGTGCTCCAGGAGCACACGGACTTGATTCCTTTCAGATGGCATTAAACTGTCAGAAGTGGTTTGGGAGCACATCTTAAGTGCTTCAGCGGGTGGTGGAGATTCAGCCCAAAGGACTAGGCTAAAGCTGTGTTGAAGTTAACCCAGTGTGTGTTGTATGGACGCTGGGTCTCCATCACCATCAACTTCACTCATTGCAGGTGGGGGAACTGAGCTCAGACTCTTCCAAACCTTCTCCAGAGCTGAGATCTGTAATAATAACAATGGATTTAATAATAAGAGGTAAGTGCAGACTTCCCACTATCCCACTGAGATCAGAGTGGCCCAGGCCCAGTCTGGTCCATATTCTGTACTTCAAACAGAAAGGTGACACTTTTCTGGCTCTAAACTCCTCCTATTGGAAAAATAACTTTTCTCAGCATCATCCTTTTTTTCTTTCCCCCCTACTACTCTGCTTTTTGTTATATAAGCTACGTTTCCAACAGTGGTTTTAAATCCAAAATTTTGCTGTAGATTCCGGTGTGTATTTTTGATCCTTTTTTTTAATTGTTCCATTATTTTTAAAACGGAAGTACTAAGTTTTTAAACTTGTGGGCTTTATTTTTCTCTTCTTCCCCCCCCAAACTTTTCCAGCCTGTTTCCTAATGACTTGATATTTATTTGATCAGCCTTTCCCCAGACTGTTCATCTGCCTATATCTCTGCATGCCTGCTTATTGCTCCCTCCCACTTCAACACCGTCCTACCCCTTTTAAGCTGATTTACTGATTTCAGATGAACTTGGTGGATAGAACAGGATCTGAAAGACAGTTGAGTTCTTGATTAAAAGGCTGCTGTGTGCACTTGATTATTACTCCTCTTTGTCTTTTACCATAATTAGGTTGGGTTGCTGTGAGTGGTGGGGGCTTGGGGTGGGTCATGGCTCTGGAGGGATTTGAGGTGGGGCATGAGGAAGATCCAATTATATGCAGCTAAAGAGGGATTAGAAGCTATCTATAAAAAATAGATTTTAGTTCTGATGTATACTGAACAACTCACTTTTCACTTCTTGCCTTTTTCTTTGTGCTGAGAAGGGAAGCTGGGGGCTCTCTGTCAAATATTGGTAAACTCTTTTTTTCTCTGACATGAAAGGACGTGGAAATCAGGCCTGAGCAAAATGATCTGAAGAAAAGTTTATTCTAACGTTTTCAATTGGCCGGTGAAAGCCATTTGATTGGGTTACTTTGGCATCTTCAAATTTGTTCCCACTGCTAATCCAAATACATGCTATTTTTAAAATTGATACAATGCAGGATATAAAAAAGTCCTAACTTCAAGCCAAGTTTTAAACCAATCTATGCAGTAGTATTAAAATTACAGATATTAGCAATCCATTGATTCATTCGCATCATAAACAGCATTTGCATTATGCATTTTCTCTTATGCCTTCCATTTTCCATGCAAATAAGTAACTAACCCTCATAACAAAATATTATTATTGCATAACATATATTCCATTTCTCAGCAAGGAGGTAAGAGGTTTCTGAGCCAAAATTGGTACTTTTTTTTAAATGCCAAAAGAAATGAAATCACAGCCAAAATTCCAAACTGGCTTGATTCCCACAGCAGAAATGCTTTTATCTCTTGGTCCTAGAAACCTCTCTTTCAAAGACGACAAATAATAATAATAAAAAAAAAGCTGTAGGGACTTGTTTTAACCTAACACTCTTCCCAGTTCTCATATAGATGATAGTTTTAAATAAAGATTCACCCACAGACACATACAGATTGATTTAAATTCCATCCTATCCAGTTTGTAAATAATTTTGCTTCAATCATGCTTAGAGGGTTTTCCCCCCAACCTGAAATTTTGGCTGGCCCAATTTTTGAAAACACTGGTGAATATAGTAAATTGAGAGAGAAAGAGTTGAAAAATTAAAGGTGCTGCTCCGGACACCTGCCTGGGAGGTGGTGTGTGCTCTGTGTTTGTAAGGTGTGCTCCTCAGTGCAGGGGCATTGTAGGTCGGGTGAGAAGAGAGTGGTCACCCCCTCCTAGGGAAGGCAGGTGACACAACATTAGGGAGGTGACACCTTTTCCTCTGTGGCTGCTCTACATGAAAAAGCATCTAGGTATAGACCTTAGTCCTTGGCCCTTTCTAGGTTGGTGCAATAACTTGGCTCACGCACCCACCAGACCCTGCACACATCCAACCCTGGACTGCTCAGCCTCTGCCCCTCTGCCCTCCACCCAGACCTGTTGTCAGCGTGCATGGGCTGATGGAAACACTTCTGGGTGGACGGGGGAGCTTGGATCCACCCTGGAGCTGGGTCACATCCGTCCTTCCTTCCTTCCTTCCACACTCCCCAGCTGACTCCTGGTCCCAGTACTGGCAGAGGAAAGTCAGGTGTGCCTGGCAAGCTGCAGAAGTTGGCACCTCTCCTTCACCTTGAGCTGCTTCTGGAGGCAATGGCTATCTTTTCTTGCAGAGGACCATGGTGTCTGGATGTGGGCACCGCTGCAGCACTGGTGTGCCTCTGATGGGACTGGGAGCATCCTGAATGACAAACAGGTCACATTAAATGGGTAGATGAAGTGCATCCATAATGTCCTTCTGTGTTTCTTTCAGATGGCATTTTCAGCGCCATTTCACAACCCCTGAATCTCCTACAGGACCCTCAGCTCCTGCTTGTTTCTCTTGGGCTCATCCTGAAGCACCTTTACCACCCCACATCACTTCCTTACATCTTTCTGACCTGCTGCAATGAGCTGTGGCCACTCTGAATCTGTGTTGATCAGCCTCTTGGCTGCTCTGAGCCAGACTAGGGTTGAGCTGTCCCTGCTTTCCCGCAGAGAAGACACAAACAGCGTCAATTTCCCTATCTCAGCTGCAGGTTTTCATGACACCTCCCACCTCTGAGACCTCTCCCGTCTTCCCCACGTGGCTTATACAAAGGGGCTGGCAGACGGTTGGGCAGACTAGGCAGTGTGATCCCGTGAGTCTTTGTTCTTCACGAAACCAGGCTAAAAATGAGTTTTTCTCAGTGCAAGCAAGTTCACATTCTTTCTAAGAGCTCTTTGATGATCAAACGTTTTCTTATTTCACGATGTTTTATACTCCTTTCCCAAAATAACAAGCTTCCTAATGGAATCAGTTAGGCTATTATTTCTAACAGCCTCTGCCGTAATCCAGCAGTGCTTCTTCTAAGTTAGGCTTCTCGAATTTGACCAGATTTCTTCTTGCACAAGGCAGGAGGAGGAGCTCAGGATCCTTAGTGGCCAAATCTACCACAGATCCAAGAATCCCAAATGAATCTTTTTGGTTGAAGGTACATCTGGAGGTCATCTTGCCCAAGCCCCTGCTCAAGTAGGGTCACCTAGGGTTGCCTAGGACCATGTCCAGTCAGGTTTTTAATACCTACAAGCTACAAGACTCCGCAACCTCTCTGGGCAACCTGTGCTTGACCTCCTTCACAGTAAAAAGGTGTTTCCCTGTGTTCAGATGGAATTTCACGTTTCAGTCTGTCAGCAGCACTAAGAAAAGTCTGGCTCCCTCTTCTCTACACCCTCCTATCAGGTGCTCAATTCTCCATCCTGTTCACATCCCTCTGAATGGACAACAAGCATCTCCACAACCATCTGGTGTAGCAGCCACTCGTCCCAGTTTGTATCATCTGCAGACTTGCTGAGGGTGTGCTCCATCCCTGGTCATTAATGAAGATACTAAACAGCATTGGCCCCAGTACTGACTGCTGGGGTAGACCTTTAGTGCTCTGCCTCCAACTGAGCTTTGTGCTGCTGCTGGCAACCCTCTGGACCCCCCCCCTCAAGCTGATGAGGCATTGGTACAAATTTCTTGTTGGTTCTGAATCGTTTAAGAGCTGTTATTTCACCTACTTTCCAATCATACTCCAAACTAAGGAATTCCAGGCCATTAGTCTACTTTTCACACTTTCAGCTGAGGGATTCCAGGCCATTAGTCGATTCTTTCTGCTTTATTTAAAAAGATGGAACACAAAGGAAACCACACAGTGAGCTTCCTCATCGTTATTTGCTTTCAGAACCCACCACCAGTGTAAGACAGTGAAACCTGTAGTATGAGTTGCACCTTTGAGTGCACATCGCTGACGGGGAGCACCGCTGGGCTCTGTTGTTCAGCAGCTCCTTTCAAGAGCTGCCAAAGCTGGCAGCTGTTTTACACCCAGGACATTTCCTACCTTGTGCCTGGATGATGGCAGCAAAACTCCGTCAGCATCCCTTAGAAGAATTCATGGGAATTTCGTTGAGTGCAGGATGTAGCTTGGCATTCAAACCTCCCTGAAGAATGCGGTTAGCTAACAATTACTTCTTTGTGAGCAAGTCAATGAAAGATTCACTTTCTGTCCAGAGAGACTAATTATAAAATGAAAGCCAAGGGGCAAACAAACATTCAGGGTGGATAAAAAGGAATTGTTTGGGAAAAATAACCGACAATGCCTTAACACATGGGTTTCCTAATGTTGGCTTCATAGCTCTGTGGTTTAATCTGTTGGAGATCAACAAGGACATCTCTCTTGGGGGGTCTGACCTTCTTGCTCTCTTTTTAAGAGGTTCCAAATATTGGAAGTTAATGTTTCTTGGAACAACACACTATCTAATCAAAATCCAGAGATTTGTAGCCACTTAATTCTGTGGAACATGGAAGGGTGTAAGTTAGTCAGCCCTGTCTTCTCATGTGCCTTTTTCTTTTGTTGAAAGTGCACTGTGAAAAGTTCTGCTTGAGTTTCTCAGTGTCCTGCCTCCCCCACGCTTGCAGTATCTCACCCTTTGGAGTGGCTAGTACATATTGCATCAAGCAACAGGACTTAGATTTGGGCCATTTGGTTTCACCAGAGAATAGGTGGAATCTGACAATATATAATCTCCTTGTTGTTTGTTTTGGTGCAAAGAGGAGCAGATATCTTTCCCCACTGAGTGTTCCCAGGTTGTTTCCCTTTAACCTTGAAGTTACACATTGGTCTTCCATGTGGGTTACATGCAACCAGGAGGGTGAACCTGCAAAGCCCAAGGACAGTTCCGTGGCTGTGTTCGTGCATGAGGAGGCATCATTCAAAAGGCTGAGATGGGGCAAAGAAGTGATCACTTTTTTTTCCACAAGTCCTGCCAATTTCATGTAACAAGGCTTTACTGAGAGCAAGAGCTGCCTCTGTGCCCTTTGCCGTAAGCCTGCTCCCTCCTGGGACTCCCTCTGGAGTGTTATCTCCATACTGGGAGGGACAGTTCAGCCCTGGGCAGGAGGACTTCTTGGGTTTGCTTTCTCACGATGGCAAAGCAGGGAGATCACCCATGGCTGTCCTGTGCCAATAACATGGTCAGCCATTCTCACCTTGTGCCATGACTTTCCTACTTTCAGTTTACATCTTAAGTGACAAAATTGCCTTCTTTCTGTGTCTGATGCTAAGAGCCACATTCTGCTCTCACCTGTGTATGTGAAATGAGCTGAAAGTCACTGAGACGCGGCTGGGTTTATGTGGTATGTCTCCAAACAGGAGCAGAGCCCACTTACTTACTTTGCAGCTTATCCATGCAGGTTTTGGGGTTTTGGTTTTTTTTGTTTTGCTCATAGGTGCACAGCCATCTGCCCCTCTACTACAGTGCTGTCTGCCATCTGTCCTAGGAAAATAAAATAACTGTAAACTCCAAATGCTCGCAGGCTGCAGAGTTAACAGCTGAGATGTTACTGAGCATGCTGAACAGGAGGCAGCAGATCATTAATTTGCTCTAGGAGTCTTCACTGAGCGGCTTGTGTCTAACTCGAGTTATTTGGGCACATTTGGCCACGGGAAAGTTTAAACAATGGAGCAAGCAGAGGTGCTGCTTAGGGCTGTGCTTCACAATGGCTGCCTGCCTGCCTGAAGAGACCTTTGTGGCCTACAGGGATGTGTCATGGGGGCTTCCATGAAAGGGAGCTCCTTCTTCTGGGTGCTGCTGGTATCTAGGAGGTGGTGCTCAGACAGCCAAGATAGTTCAAGGGTAGCTGGTTGCTAACAAGGCAATGTCCTACAGTGCTGGCCTAGCCAGCATCCCGCTAGGATATGTGATGAGAGTAACCATGGCCATCCACCATCTGCAAAGCAGCTCCTTCTAGAGGGATGAAGCCATGGGCAAGGAACTCCCCTTCCTCCTGGGGTCACAGAATCACAGAATAGTAGGGGCTGGAAGGGACCTCTGGAGATCATCTAGTCCAACCCCTCTGCCAAAGCAGATTCACCCAGGGCAGCTTACACAGGAGTGTGTCCATATGGGTTTTGAAAGTCTCCAGAGAAGGAGACTCCACAACCTCCCTGGGCAGCCTGTTCCAGGGTCCGTCACCCTCATGGTAAAGAAGTTTCTCCTCATGTTGAGGTAGAACTTCCTGTGTACAAGTTTATGCCCGTTACCCATCATCCTATCACTGGGCACCACTAGGGGTTCTCTTTCTCCTGGGGTCCTCACTCACCCCAGGACATACCACAGACATGTCAACCCAGCAGAGGCAATGCCACTGCTGCCAGGAGTGCAGGCTCCACCAAGTTCTGCTCTGCACTCCAGCTCACAGTGGTGGTGGAATGCTGCTGGAAGAAATGCTTCTAAGTGTGGAGCTGGGTGTGTGGCAGCTCAGCAGGCATGAGCTGAAGGAGAGGTTAGAAAGAAGCAAAGAACAAGCCCCAACAATCCAGCGCCCAAGCTCTAGGGGAGGGAACGTGGACATTACCCAGATGCTGGGGGATGACCCTGCTGTCCTGCCAGATGATGCAGACACAAGCGGTGCATGAGGACATGGGGGACAGACACAGAGGTCACAGAGAAGCCTATGATGGTCACAGAAGCCTGGGAGCTACTGCTGAGGACAGTTCTGGCCTCCTTGAGGCAGATGAATATAAATCACAGAGCTGCAAGGACAACTCCCTGTGCTCGAAAGGAAAGGCAGCTTCTTGCTGTCACATTTCCTCTCCAAAATCTCCCTTCTTTTTGTCCTACCTTCAGCGTAACACAGGGAACACCTTGAAAATGTGTGGGCCTTCATCCTAGGTGATACAAGATGAGACATCAGTTTGTCGCTCCCATGCTTTATATAGCCCCAGGAGAGCAAGACTGGCCAGACTCATGCCTCTATTCAAGGCCAAACTTTGCAGGGAGAGCAGCCCCTTGAGGAGCTTTCCTGTGCAGGCACTTCTCATCTAAATGTCTCAAAATGCTGAACCAAAACATGTTAACTCCTCCCGGCGTTTTTATCAGGGGCGAAACAAGACAAATGCAGACAAACTCATTTCTCAGACATCCACTCCCTCCCACGGGCAGGCAGGGAGCCTGGTGTGGTCATTCACATGGTACAATGCTCTTTCCCAGTTTTTGGCTCTTTCCTATTTGTCAGTAAGGAGACAGACAGCAGCAGAGCTGTCCTGCCCTGTCCTGTCCTGTTCCCCCACGCTGCTTCAAGGTGGCAGGGGGTCTGTGTGCACCACAGCACTGTCAGAGAAATTAGAAACTACCCCTAAAAGCCCTGGACTGCCTGTTGGGAACGGAGCAGAAGGCAGGTTTCGAATTCAGAAGATAGTTTTGTGGGCCTGAAATGCTCAGGGCAAACCTCCTTCCTTGGCAACTATATTCCACCGAGGGCTCTTTTGACCTCATTTCTCTCACAAGGCTTTTAACAGCTCCGGCCTTGATCTCTTCGCCAGCACATGAATGACAGCTGCAGAAGAACTATAACATTTTAATTGACATTTGTGTTTAGAAGCTCAACTATAATTAGAGGCAAGTGAATCATCTGCAAGAAATAATTAATTCAGGCCATGCTGCCTTTCCTCCTCTTTGTGAATTTTCTGTGAACAGGTTCCTACACTCACAAGCCCATTCTTCATTCAGACTTGGTCACATCTTTTCTCGGGCAGGTTTCTGTCAGTCTGGCCAGTGTGCCAGCAGCCAGCGGCAGGGTTGGGATTTCCCACCGTGCTGGTTGGAGACACGAGCCACCTGCTGCCATTCCCAGCCCTTGGCTGCACAGCGTGGGGAACCAACCGTGACAGCGTGGGTGTGAATTTTATATCCGAGTATAGGAGCACGTGGTTTAAAGTGGATGTGCTGAGCCAGAGAGCTGTGATGGGCTGGCTGCTGGGACAGCAGGAGGAGTGGACCATCCTCCCTGGGCTGTTTGGCTCTGGACCTGCTCAGTCTCTCTGAAATCAAGGAGCTGGTGGCTGTTCCACCTGCCTCGGTCCTGCTGACAGGAGGAATGTGCAATCTCGTTGCATCTCCCTAATTGTTGCTTCCTGCCCCGTGGTATGGGGTCTCCCCATGGACTTTCAGTTGCAATTTATGGTGCTGGTGTGGACCTTGTCTGTTGATGGAATGCCTGTGGTGGACCAACCATCTTCCTGAAACACCTGGAGCACCATGTGGTCTAAACACCATCTCTTGGAATGGTTCCAGTGCGAGTCCATGTCTCAGCCCTCAGGAGTGCTGCAGCCCAAGATGGTGTCCTATAGCCAACATCAGGACAACCAGCCAGCCTGGAGAGACAGGAGCTGGTTGTCAGTTGTTACCACTGGACGTGACTGCCCAACACAGCCCATCACAGTGTGACGGGCAGAGCCATGCTTGTCACTGGGTGTATTTCACAAACCATTTATCGTTCTGATATAGGCCTCAGCACTTTAGATGTACATTTCTCAGGTTTGGAACATTTCTCTTTTAGGTCCTTTTTTGCTGTTTTGCATGTAAGCTTATTTCTTCATAAAAGCCCGATGCAAAGCCCAATGAAGCCAAATTGCCCTGAGTAATTGTTATGTCTTTAACAATCTTAATACAGCTTCTTAAACAAGTCATGTGTTTTTCATCTGGGAGTATCAATAAGCAAGTGCTGACAATTCCTTCACTTTTTATTAACTTGCTATTAGCAGCCTGGACAAAGAACTTGCAGTTTGTATATAACTGTGGAGTCTAATCTAATCTAGCCTATCTATCTATCTGATGCACTTGCCTGGGCAATCAGCCACAGCTTGATAGCTGGGAGGGGATAAAGTTCACCTGCCAAATAGCAGAAATGACAAAAAGGACAGAAGGTGAAAAGCAATTATTAATTGATGTGGTTTTGATTGAAGTTAGCTGCTATTGATCATCTCCCTGCTCACATGAATGAGGCTCGTAACGGCATCTTTATGCTGAGCATTGATACACCATGCGCTGTGCACCTTCCGCATTGATCCAATGTGCATAGGCAAAGTTATTTAGCATCCCATTATACGGAAATCAATAATGAGATCACATCGCACAATCTGAGGCCCAACTGTGGCGCTGGCATTAAGATATGCAGCACATTGTCACCGTGACAGAAGAATTCATTCGAGGGACTCGCAGTCGACATCAGTCTGTGGGATGCGTATGCATATGGGTGTGTGTATAAAATTAAAAGGAGTAGCTTAGCTGCTACTTTGAGATCATGCTGAACCAGCCAGTAAGCAGTTTTATACGATATTTTATATTAAAATCCGTTGGAATATTTTCCTAAATTCTTCTACATCTTCTCTGTGAAGTTGCAGTAATTCATTCTATGGAGGTTTTTATACCACACCATATGCTTCCAAACCATAGCTGTTTTACATAGTTAGCATAACCATGTGATAAAATTAGAGTGAGGTCTTGATACGCTGTCCTGTCATGGCACTTCGCCAGCTCACATCCAAGCTTGGAATGTGCTGTGGGCGGGCTGGTGCACGCACCATCAAATTTCATAGCAGGGCCTTTGATGAGCACATAGGAGCTGCTCTGCGTGAGCATCTCAGGGTGCCACCAACTAGGAGCTGCAGGCACTTACTGAACCAGGCTCACGACCCAGCAACAAGGAACAGAACATCTGGTTGGAGATGGAGACCATGATGGATATATTGCCTGGCAACAGATGAAGTCCTATATGCTGATCTCACACATTTTCAAGCCCCTGTTAGGAATACAGTCTTCACTGCCCAAGTGCCTCTGGGTTTTCTTCCTATCATCTAGCACGTCCTCTAGCAAGTGTGGGAGCAACTCTTCATCCTTCGACTTTATACCTCCCTATCCATCTTCCCAAATCTTTTTCATCCCAGCTAAGAAGTTTGTTTTCTGTAAATCTGCTTGGAAAGGGTCATCTCTGCACTGTAGCAGCTTTCATCTAAACATCTTGTTTATGTGGACTTTTTTGCAAGTTTTCTAAAACATTCAAATTATTCCCTCGATATTTTCTCAAATTCTGACAAAGTCTCTCTGCTCCATCTGTTGCTGATTCATGTGTGTTGCCAACTGATAATCAATTTCAGGACTGCAAGAGATGCATGTTGTCTTTATACAGTTATCTTTGATCTTCTCAGCAACTCACTGCTCCTCTCACAGAAGCCCATTTTTTTTATACTGGCAATAGCTAGAAAGATTTCCGATCATTTCCTGGTTGGGATGAGGTCACTTCTTGTGCTGAGTTGCAAGCGAAGCACTTGGGGGCCTCCAGTAGAAGTTTTAATTTGAATGAAACAAGAAAGCTGTGTTTGTATCTTTTGCAAATGCCTCGTTCTCTAAGAGCAGCTCACTCCAGAACAACCTTCTCTTTGATTTTTTTTCTCCTTAGTGATTAGTCCATTTAACTAATGAAACTGCTGAGTACAAGTCTGTGCATTTCCTCTGTAAATCCTGTCATTTAAAAGAAAGCTAGGTGATGTATTGGATATCTCTCGGACTGTCTGTCCATCCATCCATCCATCCATCCATCCATCCATCCATCCACCCATCCACCCACCTATCTCCCACCCTTAGGGTTAACTAAACACTTCCTAGGTAAATCAAATCTGCATTTGGATGGAGACTCATTCCTTCACAACAGCTGAGCCCACTAAAAGCAGATTCTTGCCATAAAAG
Organism: Eurystomus gularis; assembly: GCA_013400335.1. Taxonomy (NCBI): domain Eukaryota; kingdom Metazoa; phylum Chordata; class Aves; order Coraciiformes; family Coraciidae; genus Eurystomus; species Eurystomus gularis. The sequence continues at coordinate 198,781 of VZZY01009424.1, forward strand.
TCATTTGATGCTGTGGGTGAATTACCAGCCCTTGTAAACACTATGCTTCTAGATGTAATTTATCCTAATTTAGCTCTTGTTATTGTCTTGTGTATTGTCTCTGAATAAGGCAATCTTGAAAATGCAGCCTCAGATGCAGCAGTGCATACTGAATGTCTGCAGTGGAGTTACCCTGAGTGTCTGCAGCAGCTCTTCTCTACCTGATGATACTATTCAAGGATTGTTTTGAGCTGCTGCGTTTTTACAAAATACAGTTCTTAATGGCTTTTGTCCAAAAGTGATAGTTTGGCAAGAAAAAAAGTTAACAGCATTGCATAACTGTCTAGCATTGGAAAACTATTATTTAGGGGATAATTTTTAGAAAGGACGTTTAGGTTGTTCCGACGCTGACTTTCCATGTCCCATCCACTGCTTGAATTTGTGCCTCTCCTCCCTCTGCAGAGGCCTGGGACTGTGAGAAGCAGCATCGGTCTCTGCCATGAAGTACCTGCCACAGCAGATGCTGTAATTCCACCTATTAGCATCTTGGTATCCCTTGTTGACTAATGAGTATATGTGTTCTGGTTCTTTCTCCCAGAAAATGACATGCACATATAATGCCTCATTAGGCGTTGGGTATTCCTGCCATGTACCCAGAGCTTCGCATCATGTGGCCTTTGGTGCTGTTGCTTAACCTGAATGAGCTGACCAAGCCCAGAGCTGATGGTGAAAAAAGGCAAGTCCTAAGAGAGCCCCATCCTTGGGTGAAAAACTGCTTGGGAATGTCAGATAGCATACAAAGCAGCAAAGGAGCTGCAGCTGAAAGCCAGCAGCTGGATGAGCTGGAACTCCAGTGTCTCCCTGCTGCTGGATGGGAAAGAATCACAGAATTGCCTGGACTAGAAAAGACCTTTAAGATCATCGAGTCCAATCATTAACCTAACACTGACAAGTCCTCGATGAAACCATAACCCTCAGCATTACATCTATACATCTTTTAAATACCTCCAGAGATGGGGACTGGAGCATCACTGGTCTGAAATACTCACCTTTCCTCTATGGGACGCAGCGCTGGGGCACAGTGAGGGGTAGTGGCAGAATCAGGCTCCTCCATCAGTTGAATTCCTTCTGTGGCTCAGCTGGAGCTTCCTGGGTTTCCTCCTGTGAGGTCGTGGGGCTGACACCAAGTCTCTGTGTGTGATGGGCTGGATTAGCTGAAATAACCTTGGTCGTGGAACCCCCAGTGCTACCTGTGCCACCATAGGTGATAACTGGATGGGGTACCATCCTGCAAGGCACTGACCAGGCCACGGGAGATCTCCCTCCCTCGTTGGCTTAAGGCCCATCACTCTAGACCCAGCTTTTCCTCTTCCTGACATGCCATGGACCACACTGGTCCCAGACAAGCAGAAGGAAGGAGGAACTGAACTATGCAAAAGTTTGGGATGTTCTGCATGAGGTTCTTTCAGGAGTTGTAACTCCACTGTGGCAGCAAACATTCATGCACACAAGCACTGCCCTGCAGTCCTGCACATGGAGGGTACCAGCAGTGCCCAGCGTGGCTCCTGGGTGCATCTAGTCTCCTGATTCACACCTGCAGGGATTTCAAGTGATGATGCTTTTTCAGGGCACCTCTGAGGAGCTGTGAAGATGAAGGCAGCCCTGCAGGGAGTTGTTGGCACATTGGGAATGACTTTCTAATGTGGACAAGCCCCACAAGACTCTTTGTACCCATCACCTTCCCCAGTCTGCAGTACGTCACCACACTGAAGCTGCTCTTTTCGTAGGGAGCCTGTTGACAGCTCCCACCCCCGAGCTCCCTGGGGTTTTCTCTTTGCTTTGGCTCCTGCCTGGGAACCCACAGGTTTTAACTCTGCCTCAACTGGCCCTGCTTAAGTGCCACATAACAACAAATTACAGCCAGCAGTTTGGAGCTGCTGTCCCTGGTTATTTACAGCTGCTTATTCCTGGATATCACACTGCTGCTCCAGCATCACAGCCTGGTAGAAAGGTAGCAGTTAGCAAAGAAGAAAACGTGGATACAACTCACTTCTGGTGTAACAGCCCAGGGCCCTGGGGGGGCTGTGCTCAACCCTCCCTTTCGCCAGCCTGGGCAGGGATCTATGGTAGGGTCAGATCTACCAGGTATCGATGCCCTGGCCTGTTGCTAAGACAACTTCTCCCCTTGGCTGCCAGAGCTCTGATCCACAGCTAGTGGGGTAGTGGGAATAATGAGAAAGCCAGTGCTGTACTGGGAGGGTGCTGGTGTAGGGCTGGATGAAGCCAAGCGGGAACCAGGCAGGGCTTGACATTTGTGTGGGCATCATGCTGTGCTTCTGGGTGTGCATGAAGGGGGGCCACAGGCAGCACTGGGGGTGGGGGACAGAGGACAGGGATAAATCTGGTGGTGGGTGCAAAGGGTCAGTGCTTGGTGGGTGCACAGGGGCAGCACTGCATTGGTTTGAGGAAGGGACAGACAGTGAGTGTTGCTCGATTCTGCCCAGGGTGGCCCTATTTGCCTTGTTTGGCTGTGGTGGGGGTGACTGCCCTTTGTCATCTCCCTGTGGAAATCTGTCCATGAGTGGTGTCTCCTAGCCAACATCTCATAGGAGATGCCTCTGTGCCAAGGACCATTCCCCTGGGTGTCCCTGGGCTGGTGCGGCAGAGAATAGCTCATCTGTGCTGTGCGGTTTTAGTGGATTGCTCCAGTGGTCACAGAGCTGTGAGGCATGACTCCAAGGGCATAGGAGTGTAGGATCCTCCTTGTGTTCATGGACCAAGACATCTGCAGGTTGTATGGGCTATCTGGAAAGGCTTCTCTGCATTAACCCCGCTGGGGCTCTGACATGGTGATCCTGCCTGCTGGAGAACAGGGCTGTGACAGCATCTTGTCATCCCATCCTCACCAGAAGAGGAGAGGTCTGCAGCTTCCTGCACTTCTGTAAGTGGGCAAAGCCTTCAGCACTTGCTCTGCAAAAAACAGCTCATCTGTTAGGTAGGAAACAAGTGTCTGTGCTTGTCAGGGCAGTGAGGAGTGCCCAGGCTCACACATCCTGCACTTTCTTGTCTGTATGACAGTGACAGAGCTGTGGCACTCTGATTAAATGATCTGCCTTGATCTCCCAGCCATTGAAAGGTGCTGGCCCCTTCCCCTCCCCAGAGTTTAGCCCAGCAAATTCTGCTGAACTAAAGCAGTTAGGAGAATAAACTGCAGCGTGCCTCTCAGCTATTTCCGCAGCAGAGATGGTTTGATGTCAGGGTGACCCCCAAATAGTAACCCTGCAGCCAGAAGAACATTCCAACTAGCGATGTAAGAAATCTCCCAAACTGGTCTCATCACCATGGATGATAGCTTTCAGTTAGGAGGAGGTCATCACCAATTCTGGGCTGTCCTGGGGTGCTCTCTGTATGTCCTTCCTCAGGAGCAGTTTGGCTGAGGAATCTCCTGGATGGCACCTTCCAGTTCCTCCCAGCTGCCCTGTTGGCACACTCACTACACAGTGGCTCAGTTGTTGGAAGACAACTCCGTGTCTTCCTCCTAGGAAAGACCACCTCCAGGTCTTGCCTCTCCCCGCCTGTCAGCAGCATTCCTCATTGCTTTGGCTTTGGCAAAGCCCCACAGGGCTTCTGCAAGAGCATCGCGCTTGGAAAGATGCGTTGGCATAACCCTGTCCTGGAGGAACTCTGTTTTCACTTGGCTTTTACCTTCACCCTCAAGCCCCATGCTGGGAGCTCTGGACTTGCTCTGGTTTGGATGGAGCAAAGAAGGCTTCTTCTCAGTTGTAGGTGCCGTCTCTAGGGACGCTTTTAAACCTGCAGTATCTCTTTACACCAAATATATTGCTACTTTTATCAGACATTTTTCTGATCTGCTGCTAACAAGGAATCCTACACGTATCATTCCATAGCTCTAGTTGCTCTAATATGCTCAAAAAAGAAACCAGAAGGCATTAAAGCAGTTCTGATACTTGACAAAGCAGTCTGATTTTTTATTTACATGTGGCTGAAGCTTTTGGCTGACATTTTTCCCAATACAATATGATAGAAAATACTCATTTTGATGCCATGTTCCTTTTTTAGAAGGAGATTCTAAAGCAAGTACTTAATTTCATCTCAGAAGTTTGCTGTAATTGCACGCACCAACTTCAGAAATGGGAGCAGAGCCTCCAAAGAAGACCATGGATTTTTCAGAATCTTCCTCATTCCTGCTAAGGTAGAAAAGTTGTGGCAACCTTCCTCAGACTCGTTTTACCACTCAGCTTGAGCGATGGTCCCGTCTGAGCTTTGAGTTTGCGCGTTTATGAAAACAGCTCACAATGATTAATTATTGTTGTATTATTCTGTGCTTCTTGGTTGTAGTTTCATTCATGAGCTGATGCTCAGTCCTGCAATTGTGTTCATTATTCATACAGATGCTGTGCACGCAGGTAAATAATTTTAATTCTCCAGTGCCACCAAAGACTGTTTGTTGTGCCAATTGATGGTTAATTACAATTCACCGCATGTGCTGGGTCAGTTGGGACAATTTCTACCCCTTTATTGGGTTACTGAGTCGTTTTACCAGGAGAGTAACAATTAAAGGTGAGTGAAAAACAGTCATGACTGCCTCCAGCATCCAAAAATAGTGATCCACATGCTGAGAAAGTACTGGAGAAGAATCGACCTACACAGCAAAACCAGCAGAAAATAATGAACGGTTATCCATTGTGTATCTGTTGGCGTGCACTTGAGTACTTCATGCTTTTTCAGCAAACGGAAGGTTGGAAATTTGCTTTGGATATTCCAATGATAACTACAGGAATTCAGCAGCTGGGGCTTGAAGAAAAAACACGAGGTATCATAAGACTTGTAAGGGAAGTTGTGAGCGTTACAGACAGCAGGCATTCCCAAGCAAGCAGGCAAACACGCCAGCTGTTAAAAGCTGTGATGTTTCCAGAAAGCAGCCTCCTCTCCACAAATAGTAGTGATGGAGAACAAGGCAACCTCACCAGTCTCGGGGCATATTTCATCAGTGCTCCGAGGCTTCACTGGAGATATTCCTGCCTGACAAAGTGAAGGCAGAGCTGGTCCCGTGTTTCACACAAAGCAAGGTTCATTTGTATAGAAATGAGCTGCCGCACAAGAGATAATGGTTTATTATTGCACTTTGTGGATCTCCATTCTTTCACAGCCCATGTGACTGTGGCTACAGCCAAGTCGGTTTGAATTAATTTTTCAAGTATGGCTTCATGAGACAATGCATCAGATGTTTTAATGAAATTCAGACAGGCTGCAGCTATCGCCGTCCTTTCATCCACTAATTAGGGGTTCCTATTTAAAAAAAAAAAAAAAAAAAGAAGCAAAAAACCAAAACCCAAAAAAACCTCCCCAGCAATCAATTTTTCCGGTAATGTCTTTTTGTGATTCTGATGCTTGCAGCTCCATCTTCCTGGATGTTTATAAATTCCTGCCTTTAATATTTAACATGTAGTACATTGGTTTCCCAAGGATTAGGTAGATATTACAGCCTGCCCAGTGCCAAATGCTCTCCGTTTTGCTTTGTTCGAGATGGCTTTCAGATCTGCTTTGCTTCACCCACTCTTGCCTTTCCTTTACTCTCTGTCTAAATAGAAAGAAATGTCATTGTTTTCCTTTGTTCCTTAAATAAACTCAGTGCCCTTCTGCCCACGCATCAGCTAGAGCCCGTGATTTGCTGCTTTTGTCTTAGCTGCATCTCCATTAATACCCTAAGAGCCTTGGTATTTCCCCAACATCTAAGAAGGGTGTTCCCACCAGCTGGGGACTTGCAGGCCAGCTTCAGTGAGGGTTAAACCAGCCCAGGCATTTCCATTCACATTATTCTCAGCTGTGGTTCCACAAGCTGCTTGACTTGGTCCAAAACCTCATGGACACAAGGCTCTCAGTGGTCATGGGCCATCACTGTTTAATCAGGCTTGGGGAAATGGATGAGGCTTTGATTTTTCTTTGCATGGGGACAAGTCACTATGATCCCAAGCATGTTGGCACTGCTGAGAAGCCAGAGGAGGGGTTTGGGCTCAGGGACGGTGCTGAACTCCACTTGACCTAGTTTGCCATGATGGGGACTGTATGAACAGTTCTGCCGTGTTGCACCCAAGACCCAACAACAGCTCCTAGACTTGTTCTAGTTCTGATAAGACAGGCTTATCACCTGGGCAGGAGCAGGATGATGCTCTCTGACACCTGGAGGAAATGCTTCTGTGGGGAGTGAAGTGAAGGGCTGGGACGGACAAGGGGACAGAGACAGAAATGGATGCTCTGGGTCCAGCAGCATACCTTGTCTATCTATACTGTGATGGGCTCAGTCCCAGCCAAGCTCAGCATGTGAACCTAACGTCTGCAAACAGCAGCAAGGTATGAGGATGCCCCAGCCTGGGATCCAGCACAGCCTGGGGCACACAACAGCCATATGCAAGGTGACATTTATGGTGTGTACCCACCCCTGAACAGGCAGGAATGGCTGGAACACAGGGGAACCTGAGCCCATGGGATTTCCCAGATGGATCAACTTGTTCTGGAGCTTTTGGGAACACGAGGCTGATTTGCACAGTCAGAGAGGCTGTGTCCATCCCACTTGCACCTGAGATGAGTCCAGCAGCTTTTTACATACTGGTCCAAAGGCCTGGCATACTCCCTGGGCTGCCTGCCAGTTTCCTGCACATACTTCTTAAGAGCAAAAAATGTCCTGGAAATTCTTGCTGAAGATGTGTGGGTCTGTTCCAACCTTGCTGCAAGCTATAGGTTTGATGGGTATTCATCAGCCACTGTTTTACAGGGGTGACAAGCTTCGGACAGACAGCACTTGCCTGACCCCAGCACCCCCCCAAGCTCTCAGGCACCTTGGTCTGGTTGCAGACCTGTGAGCAATGACTCATCCCATATGTGTGCCACCTTTTTGTAGATGGCACCCCAGCAGTTAGTGCCTAGCCGGCTTCCCTGTTTTCAAAAGAGCATTTACAACCCTTCACACATGCACATCCCCAGCTCTGAGAGGAGCAGCCTTTGCTCCACCTCCTTACAGGCAGAGGAGAAGAGTGTGCCGGAAGGTTCAGATAAAAGCAGATAATTCTGTATTCATGGATGGAGCAGAGGTTTCTGTGCTGCTTGCAAATTTCAGTCTTTGAAAGATTCAACCGACAGGTCAAGACCATCCTTGGTGTGACTCCTGCCCTGCTGGATTGTGCCCACTACATTGTGGAGTAAAATGTGTCAGCTGAATCATAGAATCATAGAAAGTCATTTAAGTTGGAAAAAACCTTTAAGATCATCCAGTTCAACCATAACCTTATTCTACCAAGTCTGCTGCTAAACTATGTCCCTGAAGAGGTCTCTTCCAGATGCCTCACTGGCTGTGCTAATGGTGCACTGAGTTGTGCTCCATGCTCTGCCCTGGCACACAAACCTTGTCTCCCACTGCCCAGAGTTTTGTGTCCAGGTCTTCACCCATTGCTGGAACAATACCTTTTTAGAATTATTCAGGGAAGCAAGTGAATGTAAGATCTGCACAGCCCAGCTCTTAGCCCCCTCCAGTGTCCCCATGACAGCGTGTCCTGCTCACCTCTCCAAGCATGATGCTGTCTCACAGATCGTCGCATATGATGCTCAAGAGACCTGATTTCTCCATGCCAGCAGCATGGGTCCAAAGCAGCCTTTGCTGCCCCATGCAAGGCAGCCCCATGGGCCCTTTGCAGCCCCCCTGGGTCCCTGCCTGTAAGATGAGCAGAACCCAGGACCGCTGTGGTGACACGGTGGCAGGAGGGGACACCTGGGCAGCTGTGAGACCTCCTGTGGCAGATGATGTGAGTGCTCAGACACATGTCCGCTCCCACCACGCATAACTCAGCTCATGATTTGAGGAAGTCAAAGCCTAAGCAAGTGAATTACTCAGCACTATTGTCAGTTAGCAGCTGAACAGCTCAGTCTCTAATAGAAACGACTCAATAAATCAATTAACAAATGCAACCCTGAGTAGCTCACTCGCAGGTATTGGAGTTACTCCATGGCACTGCTAACTCTTTACAGAAGAGGCAAGTATCTTAACTGCACCTCAGCAACTGCTAACTGCAGTACCCACCACAGCACTTCAGTGCAAGCTGGAGGACAGCACTGCCAAACCAACTGCCAAGAGATGCGGGCAGCAGAACCTGCGAAAGCAGATCGGCACTGAGAACAAAACCACCCAGCATAAAATGTGTTGCCCTGTCCATGTGCCTGGGATGTGCAGTCTCTCCTTGGATGTGTTTTGACCTGCAGGAGTCAGGGATGCATCCCCCTGACACAGGGTTTTGCCAGCAGATGCAGCTTCCGCACATTTCAAAATTCCTGTCTGAGATTTTTCTGTTTGCTTCTTCTCCCCTTGGGAATATAAAATCAAGTATCTGGTGGTGCTGGTGGTGTCTACCACCCAGATCAACGCTTTTCACTGGGTTCATGTGTGGATGCTTGTTCCTAGGCAGCCTGATGACCAACGTTTGTCTGTGAGCAGAGGTGCAAACATGGAGCTTTGCCCAAGAGCAAAGGGGGGTTCTTGTTGCTCAGCCCATCAGTCATGGAGGACGCTGCCTGAGCTGGGCAGGGGAGCAACCCGGGGTGGAACATAAATGCTGGAGAGCTTTCAGTGCTAAAAAACTCTCCAGGATTTCACCTATTCAGCCCTGTCTGGAACAGGTAGCCAAAAGCTGGGGTTACTGTGGAAAGCAGGTGTTGCATCCACCACAGTCTGAGCATGCTGTCCCCCTGCCCGTGTCCGACCCCTGTGCTACCTCAGCATTCCTACGTGGATGCTCTCCGTGGCACTCATAATACCCTTGTGGTTTCCACATGGTGCTCGTGGTTGTTAGTACTACCACAAACTGCATCTACAGAAAGTTTTCAGCTCCTTTCCTTGGGAGTATTCTTTATTCTCAGGCAGCTGTTGTTGCTCTCAGCCCTGGTCTGGAGGTCACGGGCTGGCCATAGATGATATTTTGTGGTTCTCCCAGAAAGAGTTATCCAGCTCTTATTCCTACACAGTAAGAAATAGCCCAGTTGAATCACAGCTTGTGTCCCAGATGTTTTGTGGTATTCCATCTTTTGAAGGGTCTCTTTGAAGCTGACCTATTAATTTCTCCTTGCTTCTGTATCTTCATGAGCACCCTGGGAGTGAGGCCTTCTCCTTCCAGCATCAGATCTGTGCAATCCAGCTCTGCATTTGCAGGGGAGCTATGACACTGTGCATGAGAACAACTCCTGGAGGAGCCAGTTTGATCCAGCCTGGGATGCTGCAAGGTGCATCCAGGACAGCCTCTGAGATTCTTTTCCCTGGAATCAGTGTGGCTTGAAGGACTTGGCTGAGGCCAGTGTCTATGGCAGACCTGTGAATCAGCCTAAAGTTGAGCAGGCTGCCAGAAGGTACTTGGTAAGGCTAACTTTCCTGAAGGCATGTGGGTCCTGGAGCTGCTGCAAACACCCCTGGGGAGTCATACGCCATGCCATGGGCCTGGTGTCTCTGTCGGCTTGGTCCTGCCTCCACCCAGCCTCCTCAGATAGGACTCCCAGTACTGCTGGAGAATAGGTATGGCTGCAGGGCAGGTAAACCAGCAGGAGACCCTGTTTGCACTGTATCCTGCACATGCCAGAATCATTCTCAGGGCGAAGGAGAGCTTTGCTCAGGCTTGACCTTGCTGTTCTAGCCCTGGGCTGATTGGTATGCTGCAAGCTGAGCAGATAAATGAGTGGCTTAAATGCAGCACCACGCGAGGAATATATTAGAGTCACCATGGAACAATCTCCCCATAACTGGGCACGATGGAGTGCACAGGCCTCACCCTTGCCTGCTGTGTAAGGACTCCTGAAAAACCTTCCTGAATTTGGGGAGAGTGTTTGCTCAACAGAGCCCCTGAATTGCAAAGGGCAAGTCTGTGAGGGCCTCTCTGCCAGACGTGGGTGCCCTTCGCACCGCACCCGGGCACCAGGATCAGGTCAGATGTTGGCTCCAGCACTCTGGAAAGCCATGACCTGCTGTGTGAGGTCTCTCTGCAAACCACACACATGAGCAGTCTCTCTGGCTGGGTGTTGCATTGCAACGAGCTGGGCAACCCTTCATACCTGAGGAGCCCTAGGTGGTCAGAGCTGGTCATGCTTGTCTTTTGGGCACGCACTCAGTGCAGTCCCCAGTCTTGGGAGTGGAAAGAGTTCAACCTGGCCTTTGGACATGGGAACAGGAGAGTGGCCATTCATTATTTATATTTATAAATCACACTCTCTTTAGCCTCAAGCTAAGTGGGGCCAGCTAACCATTGCATGGAGGAGCCATCTGCAGATGCACTGACCAGACCATTCACTGCTCAGATAGCAGTGAATGCTGCCTACACAGAGGACTGAGGAGCTGGACATGCTGGTGGAGGAGGTGCCAGAAAGGCAGAAGCAAGAGCTGCCTGCAAAAGCAAGAGCTGCCTGCAAGGAGAGCTCTGCATGCTGCTGGGTGGAGCTCACACAGCTTTGTGCATGCTGGAGAGCATGGAGGGCTACTGGGTGGGGACATATAGTTTTGGTCACAGGGCAGCACAGAGCTGTGGCAGAGGTGTGTAGGTATGTACATTTCAGCTCCTGCAGAAGAAAACTGAAGGGGCTGAGGAGTAGAGCTGTGTGTGAGGAAGGGACTCTGGAGCAGAGGCAGGGAGGGAGTCATGGAGCGAGGCTGGAGGGCAGAGGGAGAAGAGGCCCCATGCTGCATCTGTGGCCAGGCAGGAGAGCTTTATTTTATGGGTCTGTAGACTGGGCTGGGTGACCACCTTGGTCCCCAGCTCTGCTCCTGGCAGGAGGCATGACAAAATGGTGCATGGTCTCTTCCAAAGGGTGTTAAAGAGCATGAAGCTGCCAACATACGCTGCTGAGTGGGCCAAGGCTCCAAGTCAGGGGCTTTTGGAGAAGTGGGGCTGCAGTGACCGGGGTTTGTGCAATGGTAGGGTTTGTGCTTTGAAGCTGAGGAGTGCTTGGTATAGCTGTGGCCTGACCCACCACCTTGCCTCCCCTCCTCAGGCATCTTGCTGCTGACAGAGATGCTGCTGCTCGAGTCGGGGGGACAATTCAAAGAAGAATACACTGCTTTGCCAAGCGAAGAGCGGGAGTGGAAGTAAACCAGCGCTGATGCCAGCAGCACAGGTAGCTTCTAATTAGCAAGGTGCTGGCTCGAGCTTGTGATTTTGTCTGGGGAAAATGAACACTCCTGCTGCAGCTCAGCTCAGTTACTGGAACAGACCAGAAGATGTAGCTCTCTGGCACCTTTTCTGACTCCAGATGTCTCTGAAGCCCTCCCTCCTACTGCTGCAGTGCTCCACTATCAGAGTGAAGGCATCGCAGCCTAAAGAGGCAAAAATAGGCTGGGATCGTGAACCTGGCAAAAGTTTCCAGGTGAATTTTACTCTAGTGTGAGAGGCGATCTGGGGCTGAGAAGGGAGAGGTTTCTCTTCCTATCAGAGGGGATTTAAACTGATTGCATCAAGTTCTGCCATTAGCCACCAATGTGATTAATGTCGCCTGTATTGTTATAAAGTGATTCCGTGTTGTAGATCTTTCTGAATGCCTCCTGAATTTATTATTTCCCTGTCCCAGTTGCTATTGGTGACGGCCTTGGTAAAATCCCTAGCAACATATAGAATGCAACATACATGGAAATCAGCTGAATACTTACCAGTATTATAGTCATAAAAGGACCTATTTATTAAATATATGGCTAAAGTGACACCTTAACAGCCCAGGCTACTAAATGACATGGGTAACATTCATTTGTATGTTGGTACATTGGTATCACAGTGCTGCAGCTACAGTGAACTTTATTACCAACATCAAATTAAGATATATTGTGGGTAACATCATTAGGGCCGGTTGGACTGAACTGAATTTAAATAATGTCTTTAAGATGCAGATATTTCTACGGCTTCAGAACACTCCCTGGCTAATCTCCCGTGGCCCAGAAGTGCTGGCCAGTGAGCACAAGTCTTCACTCAGAGAAGTGCCCTGACTTAATGATGTCCTTCTGCTGAGATGAGCTACAGTTCCTTAGCAAGACCTGGAAAGACGAATAAAGATTCCAGGGGTGCAAGATCAGTGTCTTTGCTGAGATGAATGAAGATCTCATTGTTTAACTCATCACAGGGAAGGCGATGAGCCCATAGGAAGAACATTTCTGATTTGGGGATCTCTTTAATGTGAGCGCAAGAGAGAACACATTTGGACTGGAAAAAGGGAAGAGACTTCTAGCAGGCAACAGAGAGAACTGCTGAAAGCCATGGAAGGTTTTTCACCACTCAGGGACTCAAGTAGCAGTCAGGTGGCTTTTCTTGCAAGAACCACTGTAACTCATAGAATCATAGTATAGCATAGCATAGCATAGCATAGCATAGCATAGCATAGCATAGCATAGAATAGAATAGAATAGAATAGAACAGAATAGAAAAGAATGGAATGGAATGGAATGGAATGGAATGGAATGGAATGGAATGGAATAGAATAGATTTGTTTAGGTTGAAAAAGACCCTTAAGACCATTGAGTCCAACCATTAACCCTACGCTACTGAGTCCACTGCTAAACCATGTCCCTAAGCAACGTATCTACATGCCTTTTAAACCTGTTGTTTTTAACTCAGCCATGAGTTAAAGAGTTTGAGGCAGAAGTCACAGGGTGAGATTACAGTTGCCCCACATGGGTGGCTTTCTGCTGGCACTCTGCAATGACACAGAAAACCAACAACCAACAACCACACTGTCTCCACTTGCTGGGATATGTCTTCATCCCAAACCTTAACATCCCCTGATAAAGCTGAATTCTCATTCCAGTAACATTCACTTCTTCTTCCAAATGCTTTTCACTACTATTCTTGGCCAGGCCTCCTGAAGCCTTGCAGAAATACCTTGGAGATCTGTAGGTTGAGGATGTGGCTAAGCCCAGACTATCCCAGCAATATTTTACAAAGCTCAGAGACCCAGATGACAACAAATTAAAAGAAACAAAACCCAGGTATTCAAGAATTCTATTTTCTCTTCTGGAAAAGCTGCCTTTAACCTGGGTTTATAACTAACCCTCCTCCATCCAGAGCCTGGGCCATGGCTTGGTGCTGGTTGTGTGTCTATATGGGTTCAAGCTGATGCTTTTAGATCACTGAAATGGCATTGCTCACCTTAACCCTCTCCAGAGGAAAGGAGCAGGATCAGAGCTTTCCTCTGGTTCACAGTTTCTAAAAGCAGTAAGGTCAGTTTGAAGCTACACACATCGCATGTTGGTAACACATGACTTGCTATTTTTTGCAGCCAAAATCAGGGTTGTCATCTCACACCACCTTATCACAGAGTAGCTGCAGTTGCCTTCAGCTGGAGTAGGAGCTGTGACACCTCCTGGCTTCCAAATGCACTGGAAGCTATGTCAGATGTACTTGTAAGAGAGTCTTTAGTGTTGGGAAAGGGCCCACGGCCCACACATGCTAGTCCCAGCTCTTCCTCTGGCTTCTAAGAAGAACCTGCAATGGATGGGAAGGTGCTGGGGTGTGGTGTGACAGCTGCTCCTCACCTGTTTCATAGCTACAATATTGGGCGCTGCTGAGACAACTGCTGTGGATCCACCGCCTGCTTCTGTGGCACAGTCTTTTCCAGGGCTTTGCCCAAGACAGCAAATTCATTGGAGAAGAGGTGCTGCATGTGTGGGCTTTGCTGTATGGAGACATTTTTCATCTGGAACAAGCTCACCGTATTGCCCTTTCATGTGGGAGAGCCGACAGTGAGATTGTCACCCACAGGAGTGGAGAAGTCAGAAAGAGAGAAAGCCAAATATTTTTAATCCTTTGAAAAACAAGCCTTGCCCTTTGGGGATGGTTTCAGGATTTCTGAAGGTCTAGCATCTCCTCTGAGGTCGGTGATTTTGCATTCCGCAGTGTGGGTGTCTGACAGCATCTCTGGAGCTTCTCGTTGAACCCCTGCTCCCAATCATTTTCTGTAGCCCCAAGGGCACCAACCTCCCCAGCTCTGTGCCTCGTTGCTAGAGGGAGCTCTGTGAACCCAGACCAGGATCGCTAATAGGGCTCCTGGGGGCTTTCTACAGCCATACACGGGATGTTTAATCAGAGCTTTACCAGGAAATCATTTTGAAAAGACCTGTCACTTTCTATCTGCGTCTGACCATAAAGCAGCAAGGCCTGGGCAGGGTCCACGGTTAGCCCCCCTTGCAGATGTGGTGCGTGGTTAGCAATTGCTCATTCTGCTCCAGGGTGATTATTTGCGTTCCTTATGCCATACCTCATTGCATCTGCGAGCTGATCTCCTTCTCTTTATCAGGCGGCTGTTTGCACTGTCCGTTAATGTGCGTTTATGATGCGAAAAGCATCCCTGCCCAAATTGCGGGCGTCTACTCCATCGGCTGGTGCATGGCAGGGAGGAGGTACCTGTAGAACACACGCACCGGCTGCTTTCCTCATCAATTTGCACTAAATTGCAAAGGCCCCAGAGCACACCTAGCAGCGCTGAGCGCAACAACAGCAGGCCTTGTCCACGAGTGGTGGGAGAGCAAAAAGATGCAAACATCTGGTGCAGAGACGCATGGAGCAAATCAGAAAGACTGTTGGGTCTTGCACTAAGTGGGTGATGGAAAACCAGATCACTGTGATGCAGGAGTGATAAGTGGGGGTTGTTTTAGAAGAGGTAACAGCTTGCAACCCTTATGCTAATGTGCTGCTTTTTCTTCCTCACTCTTCAAAAATATGCATCTCCCAATCCAAGCCTGTGCATTACCTGCTTCCCCTCAGTGTCTCCCATATCTGTATTTCAATCCTGATCCTCCTTCTCGGGATCTGAGGACTTCTGCATGAATGAAGCAAGCTTGATTATCTCACAGGAGGACACACATTGCAGACTTCGACTGACTTTATTTCTGTAAAGGTGGTGAGGACTTTATCACAGAGTGGTAGGGGTCAGAAGGGACCTCTGGAGATCATCTTGTCCAAACTCCCTGCCAAAGCAGGCTCGCCTAGGGCAGGTTACACAGGAACATGTCCAGGTGGGTTTTAAAAGTCTTCAGAGATGGTGACTCCACAACCTCTCTGGGCAGCCTGTTCCAGGCTTCATCACTCTCACGATAAAGAAGTTTTTCCTTATGTTGAGGTGGAACTTCCCATGTTCCACTTTGTGCCCATTGCCCCTTGTCCTGTCACTGGGCACCACTGAAAAGAGGCTGGTCCCATCTCTTTTCTCCAGCAATATGTGGGCAGAGTGCTACAGACAACTAATCTGTGGGAATCCTCCACAGCAGCAACAGGTCTGGTCATGGAATCTGGGTAATGTGATACACAGAGAGCTATGCATCATAAGTGTAGATACTGGGATATTCACTTGTAGACACAACCGAGGTCCTTCTACCCCATGCACGATGAGGGGCCATGAGAACTGGAGCTACCTGAGACCTTGGGCAGGAATAATTGGCTGCACTGGGCATGGGGAAGTCTGGAATCGGGCTCTTGCTGTTCCAGAGCCTTGTAGTCATTCAGCCACAAATCTCTTGATGGCTTTCCGATTATATGAATATAAACGACATACACAAACTCCCGCTCATTAATGAAAAAGATCCTAGAGAGAGGCCAGTCAATGCACAGAGCAATTAACACAGCAGTTGATTAAGGCAATTCAAGGATAGGTTCTATGAAGAATTCAGTATTGCTGTGTTGCTCCATATAGGTGCTTGGCAGAAGCATGAAATCAGAAGAAATGTGACCTGTTAGTAGCAGGCACACAGGCTCCCTGGAGAGGTGAGCAGTGCTCTATCCCTGTGACCCCCCCAGCTCCCAGTGCCATCAGTGGTTGCTGTGCAGAAGGGACAAATACAGTGGTGACCCCATGCTTGCAGTGGGTGCCTACAGATTCTCTGCACCTTATCACTTGTTCCCCCAACCCACACATGCCAGGAACCTGTGGGGTGTCATGTGTGGGGAGATGATTTCTGCTAGGTGTGGAGAAGCCCATGGGAGTGGGGATAGATACGTCTTGTGATCCCGGCCGGAAAACAGTGTAAAAACCTCTCAGAGGCCAAGCTGTGATAATGTTACTGCTCAGATGCGGAGCCATCTACAAACCAGAAGGAAGCCTCTGCACATGCACACTGTATACTGGGGAATGAGAAAGAGATTCAGCCCAAGCCAAGGCGAGATGAAATGACTGACCTCCATGAGGCTGGATATAGAGTCATGTACACTGCAAGCCCTCACCACACTCACGTACTTTATTTGGTTTCACCCCCTATTAAAGCAGCCAGCATGGAGGCAGCTGCTAGGAAAGGGAGGGCATCATCATTGCCTGGAGGTCAATGTAGTACAGGAGGACTGGAGACTGTGACTGGGAAGATCCTTGATGCAAACTGCTACAGACATTGCTAAGGGAACCTGAATCTGAGGGACTTCGGCACCTGAGAAATTCCTCCTGACCGCATCTGCTAGAGCCAGGCTGCTCTGGCCCTGTGTCCCCAGCCAGCAGCAAGGCTGAGCAGGTATCTTACACATTCTGAACTCAGACAGCCAACTAGTCCCTTAGACCTGCAGCCCTTCTCTTTCCTTGCTGGCACTCAGACCTCTCATCCTACTTGCCAGCTAGTCCAGCCTGAAGTTTGCTAGTCTGGCCTGAAGTTCTGCATCGGATGAACATGTACTCACAGAGCCGAGATCACACTCACGCAAGTTCAGGGCTTGGCCAGGAAAATGTACCGATCAGCAGCTTGTTTGCAAGCAACCATCCCCTTTTGTCCCCCTCCACTCTATTTTTCCACACTTGTTCCTCCCAGATCGACTTTGTTCCCTCCTTTTCTCCAAGCTTGGCCTTCCTCCTAAACAAACCCTACGTTTTGCACATTCCTGCAAGTTCTTTCAACTATTTTATATTAATTTTCTCTTTCCAATAAGATCGATGGTAATCTTGTTTCCCCTTTCTTATCAGTAGCAAAGTTCTGGTGGAACATGGGTATGGTGATACTTGAATGGTTCCCTCAAATGCGCATCAGCACATGACTCCAGATTTCTGGTCTTTGATGTTGTAGTTATCTAGGGGTTGTGTCTGCTTAATTTATTACTCTTCCCATCTCTCATCTTTGCCGTCTGTGCTGATTTGGATCTTGCATCAGAGGCTAGCTGTGCTTCCATGAGTGCTGCACGGTACCAGGGCAACCTTCTACCTCACACATCATCTCAGTAGCACTGCCACATCTTCGGCAATGTGACAAGGATGCCTTGGTCTGCATGTGTGGCATGGCCCTGGTCCAGTGACTACAGCCATGCTACAGTGCTGGTCCTTACCGGTCCATGGGCTTCAGTTTCCCCTTCCACAGGATGAAGGTGGCATTCAGCCCCTGCCTTTGTTGAGTGCTTTGGGTCCCACAGAGGCAATGGGCCCTCACAAGCCCTAAGCTCTACTGTTACTATGACTGCTGGGAAGTAGGAGCGGTGACTCATTCTCCTAGGAAAATACTGCTTTCATTCAGAGTCTGGAGCATTTCCCAAAAGTAATTAACTAGGAGAAGCTGCTAATTAAAAGACGTGGTGCCTACAGAAGTGTTTGGCAGAGATGGGTGTCATCTTGCCAATTTTGAGGTGCTAAGATGTAGTACTTGAGCTCTCAGCTGCCATCAAAGCCCAGTCGGTGCTGCTGGCCACTCTGCCCCAGCGAGGTCTCAGTTGCACAGGAGCTGGCTGGCCCCACCAGTGCAGGCCGTGAGCAATGAGGACAGCATCTGCAGGATACCCCTGTTCGGACTCCCTCTGCTCTGTCTGTGAAGAGGTTGATGTCTGGCTGTTGGACTAAACCTATGCACACTGCAAGATTTGTCTTGGTGCAGATTTGCCACCTGACTTGAGACTTTCTGAGGTCACACCGTTATAGCTCTTGTTCCCAGTGGGCTGATAAGCCATCCATCATCCCCCAGCTGGTACCTAAGGTTTTGTTTCCAAACTTCTGAGAAGAACCCAGGAGAACATGGTCATACAGAAAACCATCTTCCTCAAAATAGACATGGTCTGCCTGAATAGCAGCTGCAGTCAGTTCAGGGAGATCACGGAATCACAGAATGTTTGGGGTTGGAAGGGACCTGTTAAATGTCATCTAGTCCAACCCCCAAGAGAGGAGATAGGAAAGGTGAAGCCCTAACTTGTGCCCTGGCCAAGAGGTGTGCGTCAGTGACCACATCAAGAGGTGGCATGACAGTTGGGGCCTGGATCAGCTGTGAAATTAATCCATTTACTAGAGAGAGCTCCTTCTCCTTTACTAGACAGAGCAGAGCAGTTGCCTGCTACTTCCTAGGCTTTCAGACCCACTTCTAGTTTTACAGCAACATTTTTCAAAGGCGGGTTTAGTATCTTTGACCTCCCTGAAGGGGAAAGCCATATGTCACTTCTGCAGTACGAAGAGATACATGTTCCCTATTTATTGTTGTATAAGGCCCTGTCTTCTGCCCTGGGTGGGTTTGGCACTGTCAGACTTCAGGCACAGCTTGTCTTTACACCACAGTGTTTTCCCCAGGAGCAAGCTGGTTGGCTCTGACCTAATAAACCTGAAGGTGTTCACACACTGGTGTTTTCTCTCTGAAATGGCATTGTAACCTCAGGTACTCTTCAGGAAAGCAGAGATGATCAGAGAATCATAGAATGGTTTGGGTGGGAAGGGACCTTGCAAGGCCATCTAGTTCAACCCCCCTGCAGAGAGTAGGGACATCTGCAACTAGAGCAGGTTGCTCAGAGCCCCGGCCAGCCTCACCTGGGATGGTTCCAGGGATGAGGCATCGACCACCTCTCTGGGAAACCTGGGCCAGGCTCTCACCACGCTCAGCACCAAACATTTCTTCCTTCTCTCTAGTCTAAATCTCCCTCTTTCAGTTTCAAACCATCACCCCTTGTCCTGTCCCAACAGGCTCTGCTAAAGAGTCTGTCTCCATCTTTCTGGCAGGCCCCTTGAAGCACTGAAAGGTCACAAGAAGGTGTCCCAGTGGTATGTGGCAAAGACATGAGAGAGGTTTTACAAGAGTTGCACCCCTGCAGTCACTGCTCTGCAGGAAGCTCCCACAGGTGCCCAGCTGAGCTCTGCTGGGCAGAATTTTTACAGGGAGGACCCAAACCCAAGGAGTAGGAATCCTCAGGATCACAGAGCAGTGCATCATGTTGCTCTGAGTTGCTTTCAGCAGTTGATAAAGTCTTAATTTGCATTGTCTTTAGTGTGACTACAGGTGGGCTGATTTTCACCGACCTGCTCACAACCAATAACTAAAGCTCTAGAAGAACTGGGGGAGGAAGGTGGTTTTCTTTTTTTAGTTTAGCTTTGGGGTTTTTTTTTTCATCAAATAATTTCACAACTTGTGAAGTGAGAACACAGGGCTGGTGAGGTGGGGAAATGCTGGTGTTGGAAGGGTGGGCATGGGTGGCAGTGGAGGAGATCTGCAAATATCCCGAAGCAGTTGGTCATGACCGTAAGCACAGAGGAACTTGAAATATATTTTTGTTACACTTGCTACATTAAGGTGGCTCCTCATCTGGAGAAGGAGCTGGAACACTTTGTGTCTGGCTTGCTGCCCAGAGGGACAATGTGGGATAGGAGAGGTTATCCTCTCCAGGGCATCTACCAGCTCCACTGTGCTCCAGACGCACTGGCACCAAGAGATAGGAATTAGTTACTTCTGTGCTGTTATAGCCATCTATGCTTGGCATTAATGACTTGCAAATGTGCTTGGGTCATTAAGGTAATAACTCTTGTCACAGTGGAAGCCAGGGTGTGGCAATGTCAGAGCAGCTTTTTAGGACTCAGCAGCTGCTGTAGCAGTGCTCTGTTCCAACTGCTTCATCTCATGCTTTGCATGACTTAGAGCTTGAGGACCTTTAGGCAGGGCATAGGCACTTGCAGTATGTTCCTCCAGACTGTACTATGGATGTGACCATGCATGATGGCCAATATCACCAGTTGTGCAATGCAAGCCCTCCCCTTCCCTCTCTGCAAAGATGAAGGATAGAACAGTGGCAGCATGCAAGAAGTGGGAGGAGGACAGCGTGGCTGGAGGATGCTTGACATCTGTGTTGTGCTGGAAGCTGTCTGCGGCTGCTGTTAGGTGGGTCTGTCTTCTGCTGGTAAAGCCAGACGCTGTGAAAGCCAAGTGAGAGCAGCATCAGCAGCCGTGTCCCAGCAGTGCAAGTCCCCGTCTCAGCACTGCCCAGGTGAGTCAGATCTTAGCCTGGAAAGCGTGAGGTGCAGCACAGGACTGCACAGCCCAGGCTGTGCTTTGGGATGTAGCTCTGCACCTTGAGATGAAGACGTAGGCAATCAGACTTCAGAAGAGGGCTCTAGCCTCCTCTTAGTCTCTCTGTGTATCACTGCAGATTTCACTGAAGTGACTCCAATTTACACCCTAGCAGGGATGGAAGACTCAGCTTTTGCATTTTTAGCTGTAGTAAATTATTTTTAGAAACCACAGCATTCATCATGAAAGCCTCTCTGTCTCCTCTTGCAAGGAAGGACTGAATAATGAATGAATACATCGTTGGACTAATATCTATGGCTCAGCCAGCCCTGTGAGCAGACTGAGCAGACTGCGTGTGTGCTGCTAGTGGGCAAGCTTGTGTGAGTCTGCACCCTGGGAGCACCAGCATGTCCAGGACCCCTCCCTGCTCCTTTCAGCCTGACACAACTACAGCCTTTAACTACTCTGACCCACCTCCTTTGGGGCTTGGATCACTAGATGCAATTAAGCTCAAACCTGAGTCTTTGGCCTTTGCTTGAGCTGGGTTGTAGGTGTGCTTTGCCTGGCCTGGTACCTAGCTGGCTTGACCTCAGACCTGCCTTGTCATTGTGGACTTGTCTGGCAATCTGGACAGCTGGCCCTGGTTACCATCACTGCAGCTGCTCCTCTTGCTTGGGTACTGTGAGACTGCCCCATTGTCACCCTTGTCTTGCCAGCCCCTGAAAAGCAGCCTCACTTGAGCTGCTCCCTGACAGCTCAGGACTCCTTGAGCCCTGAGGTGACATTCCTGATCCTGAACCTGTGCCCCCACAGTTCTCCATGGCCCAAGGCTGACCTCCCAATCCTGGAAGATCCTGGGCCAGGTGACAGCCCTGCAAGACTCGGTGACATTCCCTGCAACCATAATGACCCCTGAGCTCTTCAGTGGGGTTTGGGAAAGGCTACAGGAGTTTATTTGTCAGATGTGGTGAATCTTTGCTGCCTACCTGGAAGGCTATGTTTCAACTTTTAGTTGCTCAGTTAAAATAATGGATGGATGCCCCTGCTCAGGACTCTTTTGATGTGCTTGGAGTCTCAGCAATCTGCCTTTTTTAAAGACTGGAAGCACTTGCTTTGGGGAGAAAACTTTGAAAAGCACTTTTCCATCCCCTGACTCCTCGTTGCAGCCAAGCTCCAGGTGCTTGGTACGCAGACCTGGGAAAAGTGCTGCCTGTAAACTTGGGTCATACCCAGTGTTTAGTACTGGTGACAGAAGCCCTATCTTGTCCTCACAGATGTTACCCTTCAGCCAGGTTGAATTGTTTAATTCTTCAGGCCCATAACTATTTCAGGTCATGTACTAATGGGCTTGAAATCAGTTATTGTGCAGGGAATGATAAATGACTGTACACTGCGGCTAATGAAGGGGATAGATTATTGGGTTATAAATCAATTAAGTGGTTCTGAGGAAGTAGCAAACCGCAAGAAGAAACCATGGAGGGAGAGAACAACATCCGATGTCTGGGGAAGAGCAAGAGCCATCGGGTGCCATCAGCCATTACGTTACCCCTTGAGGGAAGCAGAACATCACCACCATGCTGTAGCTCTTTGGTCTGATGGTGGTTGCTGAGGAGGGAACCCAGCATGCTCTGTGGTTATCAGGGGGTTACCGGCAGCAGGCTGTTTCTTCCAGGAAATAAATCCTGCCCTGCCTGTGCGATCTTAAAGTGGCAACGTGTCCTGCCTCAGGTGGCCTGGATTTGTTCTGGACTGTGGCCAGAACTGGCTGTGGTGATTGTCCACATCTTCCAGATGTGCCCAGAAAGGGATGCATCTATCACAATCCATATTCCCAGCAGATCAACAGGTGCCTGTTGACCCTGCAGCATCAAGGTTTTTCCCTGTTTGGGAGACTGCTCTCCTTTGGGAGAATATTCAAAGGGTTAATGGGCATCCTGTAAGCTCTTGGCACAGTAACTTGTTCATACCAGCTCAGGGGGTAGAGATAGTTTGGGCACTTGCACCAAGTCCCCCCTGAGCTCCTGTGTCAGAAGGACAGGCCTTGCCTGAAGGTCTGCATGTACAACAGGGGCTAGCTGGGAGCATGTCTCCCAAGTGTGTGGGATGAGGTTCATTAGTGTCCCACCATGCAGTGATCTCGGCATGCCCAGGGCAGGAGAATCCTCAGAGACCTGGCACCTGTGTTAGTCCTATCCGTCCACTCCCCCAACAAACGGCCTGGTCTGGGAGGGTGTCCGAACTCAACATTATCCTTTACTGGAGAAAGGCAATCTCAGGTATGAAAGTTTCATTCCTGTTTTCTTTGCAAGAGGCTCAAACTGTCTCCTGTGCACAGCCCAGCGTGGTAAGGATGGTAGGAACAGAGGAAAACATGCGCAAATGCCATTCTCGGTTAGTATGGGAAGAGTGGTGGGGCTGCGGTGACTGTGGGGACCAAAAGTAACCTTGACGTGCATTACTCAGGCTCCCTGTGTGCAGCTGCAGGATCATTGCTGCCAGAGCCTGGCTACTGGCGTGGTTGCACAGGCAGGTTGAACAATCCACACCTGCTGACAGGGCTGGCATGCAGCTTGTTACTGTTGTAGGAAAGATTCTCCCTACAGCATCTGGAGAGTCCAGGGGTCCCAAACAGACATGAAGAACATGAAGTGTGAAACCCATGCTCTTGTTTCTGAGATGTTTTTCAACCCAATGTTCTTTAGGACAGCGCTGAAAAGTTCCCAGTTTAGGAAGAGTGAATGATGACAAAAAACAACTGTTCTCTGGGAGCCACATGGCCTGCATGCTTCTCATTGACTTCTAGCTTCTTGTTTTGTTCTGTATGAGCAATCCTTAAAACCAGCAATGCAGCATTTTCTAAATTCTAATGAGCTGCTTTCTCAAGTTATCTAATGAGCTGTGGCAAACAGCAAAGAAGCCTGTGTTTGCTTTAATGTCTTTAACTACAGCCTATCCTAGAGGTAAAGCATCTCACGGGAGAAGTGGACTTGAGGCTGAACAGGTGCTCCAGAGAGTGAGGCTTGTCCTCTCTGCCATTGGTGGTGTCTCTGTTGCAGCCCTGGGAGATGCCAGCACATACGTTAAACCATGTGTGTGCCTGAGCTCTGGCTCAGCAGGAACCAGCTTGCAAAGCCCTGCATCCTACTCACAGAGGAGACTGTGTCGTGATTGAGATTTGACTGCTCTTGAACAGTTAAGCGTTGCTGAAAGCAGAACATCTTCAGGGAACAGAGGTGAACTGAGGAGCAGGGACATAGACATCTGGATTAGAGGCAATAATCCAGGCTGGATGCTTGGACTCATCTCTGCAATAAACCTGTCACAGGTCATCAAACCCAAACACCTTTAACCCTCAGGCTCTTGGTCAAACTTAGAGCCATTCATGGCTTTTCTGCCCTCCTCTGCAGGGCAGACCTAGGACAAAGATCTCCACAGGAAGACACACATCTCTGGCCAGATCCCAGCAGGGTAGGGACTTTCCCAAAGCAGCTTCTGTGCCTTGGTTTGCACTTGAATGGCAGCTGGTGAGGGTTTCATTGTGCTGTCTGAGGACCTCCCTTCATGTATAGCCATTGGTTTCCAGGCAGAGCTTTGGCCTGCAAAACCCATCATATACCTTTTGGCTTCAGAGCAGCCTAAAAGGTCTGTCTAGCAGGAGAGGGCGGTAATCATCAGGGTGAGCATTTGAATGCATTTTGTCATGTTGGGTAGAAGATTATTATAGGATCGATCTCTTTAATACACTGGGATATTAAAGAAGCCTCCAGAAGGGATGAGCTGACCCTCTCTTTGCCAATATTTACTGGCTTTTTTAACAGTAAGAGCTCCACCTAATCAGCCTACGATTCCTCCAGAAGGCAATTTTTCTTTTCATGACAAGGGTACATCCAGGAAGGCTGCAAGAAATAAGCTGCTCAGCTTCCCCATATTTGTACAGAGAGGCCCAGAAAAGGAGGTTCCACCTGCAAAACCCTGCAGGGCAGCCTTGAAGAAATGCCTGCATCTTCAGTATTCAGGTGCTGAACTTCCCACCAGGGTGAGTGCTCAGGTGATAACTCTCTGCTTTTGATCTATTGGATTTTGCAGTGACTTTGGTATGGTGATGAGACTGCAATATCCCATAATAGATGGCTGTTTCTAGCAAGAGCTCCGCTATAATTGTATTTATGAGCAGAATACTTATAGAGGCCTTCAGGGCGCTTCAAGTGTAAAAACATTCCTATAACAACATATAGACAGCCAACAGCCAAGCAATTAATTTCTTGACTACAAGTGGTGTTTGGGGCTCTGTCCTGGTATACAACATCAATTAACGCCCCAGATACTCTGCTGAAGGGAATGAGGGAGCTGCTGGCTGGACACTCAGTCTTTCCTCTGTGCTTTGTGTACTTAACATTTTTTGTAAAATAAAGTTCACTGAAGCTAAAGGAGACCACTAAAGTTCTTGTGTATTCTGGGAGAAAATATGGCTTTTTGTCTCTGGCAGTTTGCATAGCACTAACTCTCCCTCCCAACTTATCTGAAGAAGATGCAGTTATGGACCTCTGAGGTCCAGGCATCAAAATGGAAAATGAGAGATGAGCTTCCTAAGCCTGCTTGTGCTTCTGACTTGCTGAGTATCCTCACCTCTATTTCTTTCTGATCTTTCCTTTCCCTCTCAGATGGTGTCTTCCTGCACCGTTATGAAGGTCCTGGTTGCAACCAACCCTAAGCTCCAGTGGCCCAGGCGATGCCATCACTAACGAGGTCTGGTCATGGCTCCACACCTGTTGAAGTCAAACAAAAAGGAGTTCCTTTGACAGAAATCTCAGTGTTTTGTTGCTCCTTTGCATGAAATCAACTTAGTAATGAGATACTTCACACAACTCAAACCTCCCATAGAGTGGCATTAATCAGCCTTGTTCTACGGGGGAAGAAATTATGTTGCAGTTAAAGATAACTTATTTACAGTTTCTGATTAGTAAGGTGGGAGGAAAGGAGGTTGTTTTCATCATTTTATGAAACAAAACAACAGGATATTAAAAGGACTATAAAGTTTCAAATTAAAAATTGTTGAGAAAAGTTTCCGTTCGGCAAACAAACTGTCACAGAAAATTGCTGAAGCCAAGGACTTGGCAAGTGTGAGAAGGCTTGCACAAGGATATATGATTACAAATAATTTCTCTGGTTATAATATGGAGGATTCCAGTATTATAAAGAAAAAAATGTCTTTAAGAATCGAGTTGTAAACACCTTGTAAGGTGCTCAAGCTCTTTTGTAAGCTAAGTCTCCAGTTTGAGTACTCCAAAACTGCAAAGCCGTTCCCAGAGCAGACATCTAAAGACACCTGCGCCTACATTGCTGCTGAAGGAAGGCAGAGAAGAAGAAAGTGCCATCTTAGGGCTTGGGACGGGGCTGCTCATCCATGGAGAAAGGGAATTAGAGGTATTTGGCTCCCAGGTAAAAACCCGTACTCTACACAAGCCTTTGCTCAGAATCAGCAGCTCTACTTTGGGCAAATGTCTCTTTAATAATCACAAGTTTCTGTGCTTCAGCTGGCCACCTGCAGCAGCCAGGAAGCATTTTAATGCAGAAGGATAACTGCAGCTGGAGATGCAATGCTTCATGGAGTGATTCTGCTAGCTGAAGCAGCTCTACCTTGAACCTCTTAAAGCCCTGTTAGAGAGGTCTGTGTGTGCTTGTGTTTGTAACTGAGCCTGCCTTGAAGTGTGCTGCTAGTTTCCAAACCCATATTGTGTTTTTGTTGTGTAATAAGGAGAAGACATTAAACATTTTCAGGGATGCTGGGATAATTAGCAAATGAAACTGGAAGAGAGAACAGCTACTGCTGATGCTTGTGCTTTCTTTAGATCTCTGGTTCTTCTTTTGTGGGGTGGGATGAATCCAGGCTCCTCTTCAGCAGGTGACATCCTATAGGGCACTAGCTCACATCTCTATCTACAGACCTGTGGGGCCTGCGAGTGCTGGCTAAGCACTGCAAACCTGAAACTGGCCACATAGCTAAGCTGGAAGGTATGCTTGTAGAAGGCTGAAAGCCAAAGAGCATGGTTGTAAGCTGCTCAGGCCAGATACCCCTGCTCTCTAAACCAGCAGGCCGTGTCCCCTGGCTGGGGAAGCCAAGGCACTGCAAGAGGGAAGGCTGGTGGCTGGAGGGAGGAGGGAATCCTCCACTGCAGGGGCTTTCGCAGTCCAAGTCAGTGAATGAAGTGTTACTAAGGGTAAGAGGAGGCTTGACTGAACAGGGAACCCAAGGCTGAACTCCTGTGCTAAAAGGACGCAAAAATGGAGAAGGTAACAAAGGATGAATAGGAAAAAGAATTGCCCTGCCATACAGGGATGGTCTTAGGAAGGCCAAAGCGCAAATGGAAGATGACATCAAGGACAATAAGAAGAACTTCTACCAGTGTGTTAGCAGCAAAAATAATTAATAAGGAAACTCTGGGTACAGTGCTGAATGAGAAGGATGTGGCTCAAGGACAATGGGTACAGAGAAGGCAGAGGAACTAAATTTTTGTTTGTCTGTTTTCTCTGCTGACAATGTCTCCTAGACCTTTGGGCTTAGAGAAAAGGTTCAAGAAGGAGAACAGCTACCAGTAGTAGAGAAGAACTGAGTCAAGGATCTCTTGGGAAATCTCAACCCTATGAGTCCATGGGACAAAAGAGGTGGTATCTTCCAGGACAAGAAAGATCTTGGTCATGGGGTTGGTGCATGTGTGACATCGAAGGAGAGGCTGAGGAAACTCACTTGTTCAGCGTTAGGAGGGGGGGACCTAAACAGCAACCTTCCAGTACTTATAAGCAGGTATTGAGAAGACAGAAACAGTCTCTTTATTGAGGAGTTTGGTGGAAAAATAAGAAGACAGTGGTTAAATAATAGAGGTTCTAACTGGATATAAGAAAAGACATTTTCTGTGTAGGAAACAGTTGGAACAGGGATCCACGCAGATAATTGGATCTCCTCCTTTGGAGGTTTTCAAGACCTAGCTGGACAAAGAGACCTGAGCAGCCTGGTCTGATCCAGGATCTGAGTCTGGAATTGGACTAGAGGACTCCTGATGTCCCTTCCAGACTGAGTCATTCTGTGATGCAGCTCATGTTAATCAGTGCAGTCCAAGTTTTAGCTGAAGAACTCTAATAAGCACTTTAAATGTGAGTCCTGATGTGGGGCTTCTCTGTGCCCCTTCTTTGAAGCAGCTGGCATTGGCCGGTGTCAGAGGTGCCTGCAGCTCTGCCCTGGCATCCCCACGCTGGGGGCTGAGGTCCTGCGCAAGGCTCTGACCCTGGTCTGCTTCTGCTGTTGCATGCTGATATAGCTGAAGAAAGTGCAGGTTGTGGAGGTCACTGGATCTGCAGTTTCACCTCCCTCCCTTGCCAAAGCAACCTTCCCAGCCCTAGCAGAGCACTGCAAATACTTTGGAAAAGCTTTGCTTATTTGTGACTTTCTGAGATGGCCCCTTGAAAATGGTGCAGATGTCCTCATTGTCCCTGTCTTCTCTTTGGTGCTGGCTCAGCAGCTGACTTGAAATATGACTTTGTCCAGAGTTAAATGACCACCATTCATTTTCAGAGCTGGAGATTTCTGGCACACCTCTGTCAGTGCTGTTGTGCCAGGCTGTCTGCAGATACAGTAAAATGCCCACACCTGGCAGGCTCATCTAGAGGATTTCTACCAAACCAACCTACTGTGGTTGGTTTGTGCATGCTGGGAGCTTACAGTGGAGCCCAGCTGCTGTGAAGCTGGCTACACCAACATCTTTTCTTGGGATGCTACTTCAGGGCTGAAACTGCTTGACCAGGGTATCAGTGGTACATCCTTGTATGTTTGCCACTGAGAAACGCTCTTCTCCTGTCCTCAGCCTCCCAGCTGCCCCATGAGGAAGGTATTGCCCATGTTAACACTCACCCACATCTGCAGGGTGCTGCAGGGACTGTTACCTCACCAGAGAAACCCTGCAGGGACTTGCTAGTCCAGGGGCCTTAATGAAGGGGCTCATTTGGCTGCTCCTGCCTCCTCCTTGGGAGGCTGGTGGGAAGGTGCAGAGCTGCCTGCCACTGGAAACTGCCACTAATTGGGCCTTATTAAAAATTTACTTCTGTTTTACAATAAAGCTGGAGCATTTATCTTCCCCCAGCAAAGCCATTAATTAACAACACAAATGGGCTACGCTGCCAGGAGAACAGCAAAGCTCTGACTGTCAATACAGTGACCTCACTGCAGCCCTTCCCGCCAGCTCTGCGGGGAAAAGCAGCCTCCCACGCAGCCCTGCACAGGTCTACATGCAGATGAACAGCTTCTGCTGGTTGTCTTGCATGGGGTGTGGGCTGCAGGATTTCCTAGTTCCTCCAGGAAGGAGCTAGGATGCAAGGATAAGTCCTGGAAAATAATAGCTTTTTAAAAATGAGATCTAATTGCCGGATTGAAGCAAGATGCCCAAGAACTGGAGAGCATTTAAGGGCTAGTTAAAAGCCTCAGATATCCCTGCAGGATATCTCCCTGTCCTGGGGGACATCCCTGTGGCCAGTTTGTCTCAATGGGCTGTACTGAAGCAATACCAAGCTTCCATCACTGGATGTTGAAGATCTGTCACTGATATTTCTGCAGAGGTCCTTGTCTGTTGGGTAAAACCACATAATGCTCGCATCCTAGCCTGGGAGACTTGGGAGTTTGAACATAGCCACAGGACTGGAGGATTATACCATAAAAAAACATGTCATCTTTGGCTAGAGGTTCCTGCCTAGTTGTCCATTCCATTATGGTGAAGCAAAATGTCTAACTGTGGGAGTGGCTGTTGGGTGGACATTTGGTGACCAGCTGGTTTTGCTGGGTGGGATTCAGTACTCCCAGTTCCTGCATCCTGAAAAGCATGCCAGTTCTATCTCCATGGAAGAACTGGAGCTGAACCTTCAGGACATGCTGGGGGCTAAACCTCTGTCTTGCTGTGCAGCCTGGGCTGCGTGGGTGTGCCTGTGGCAGCAGGGTTAGGGAGCAGCGTTCCTCCTTTTTTCTTTGGCAAGCTGTTGGATCCCGAATTCTCCATTTCCCTGGAAATGGTTCAGCAACTGGAAGCAGCACAATTGCCCTCAGAGATGCAATGGCCCTTCCCCGAGGAACTGCATCCCCCTGCACAAGCAAGCAGCAAAGCTCTCCCCTGATTTCCTACAGGAAGACCCCTCGAAGTCTCCAGCACACTGGCAGAGCAAAGGCGTCAAGGAGAGAGGTGAATCTGGCCTCCCTCTCAAACTCCCCAGGCCAGGCTAAGATGAAGAACATGGATGCTGGGCAGGAGGTTGTGGCATGGGCTGGTTTCCTTCATCCCTCATCCCATTTGCAAACTTGCATTGCTCATAAAGCCTCCTGTTCTGCAGCCACGTGTGAAACCATCTATAGCTGCACTGCAGCTGTCTCCACAAATTGCAGCCCCCATGGCTGTGTCTTTGTCACCTGGGGTGGGAAGGGAGTAGAATTCCTCCAAGTTACACTCGTGCAGAAGTGGTTGTGTGAGGGATCCTGTGAACCAGGTTTCCAATTAGGTGCAGCGCTGTGACACCTGTCTGGATGTGACATGATAATGCACCTGCTAAACATTATAAGAAGCTTCAGAGATTCAATGTGACACATGCGAAGCAATAGCTGGAGTTTAGTCAACACTCCATCAGTTAAAAGTCTATATTTCCAATTATCTGCGGACAGTTTGCCTTCAAGGATAATTGGCTTCCCACAGCTCTTTAGAACAGATGTCAGGGAAGTCCTTCTCTTCCACAGAGGAAAACCTGGAATGGCTTATAGCATGCGATACTGTGGAGGTGTAATGTCAGAGGCAAGGCAGGATTTGGGGAACAATTAGATGTTGTCCTGGTGCAGAACTTCACAGATGCACCAGCCTCTAAAACCTGAGGGGTGTTAGTTACCCCACCCTGCTCATGAATTGTTGGGCATAGAAGCCTGCACAGTGAGCCAGCCCTGAGGCAATGTCCCTGTCCCCTGAGGAGACTGCCAGGAGACAGGCAGAGGACAGCTTGGTCATGGGGGGTCCTCTTGGCACAAGGTGGACTGATGTGACAGCCTGGCAGGATGAAGTGCTGGGGCCTGAGCAA
This sequence comes from Eurystomus gularis, assembly GCA_013400335.1. NCBI lineage: Eukaryota > Metazoa > Chordata > Aves > Coraciiformes > Coraciidae > Eurystomus > Eurystomus gularis. The sequence goes on from VZZY01009424.1 coordinate 229,094, forward strand.
TAGGCCCTGAATTGAAGTTGACATCTGGATGAATCTCACAAGCAGGTGAAAGGATTAAGGCTGGCCAGACGCCTCCTACTACGGTCAAGGGCAAGACTGGGTTGGCCTCTGTGTTTGCCATCAAGAAGAACTTTTAGCTCCGCTGCTGGCTGCAACCCAGTAGGCGTTGAGCGGTGGGGACACATGCCATACCAGACCCTGATATAAGGGATGGCCCCTCTGAGAGCCATCCAGGAGGGGAGGCCAGGCCATGCATATCCCTAGGAGTAGTGTGAAGGTTGTGGTCCATCCATATGTCAGGGGACTGAGTGAAGTGCTAGGGCCTGAGCAATAGGCCCTGAATTAAAGTTGACCCCTTGTTCTGACTACTGCTGGAGCATTTAATTGGATCCATATCAGCAAGATGGTAATAACCAGGGACCATGGGCTGCATGTTCCAAAGAGGCAGAGCAGGGGGAGGGCAGCACTCTGGTGTCTGGTCCTGGCCTGCAGCAAGCCAGAGACCATGATTATTTGCTATGTGTGACTTCCAAATCCCAACACTTTGTCCCTGTTCCCCACTGGAACTTCACCCAAACAGTTGCAGGGCTCCCCATGGGCATGTCCATCCCTAGCATGCATCTGTGCTGGGCTGTGGCATCTTTGCTCTCAATTTTACCCTCTTTGGATGTTTCCTCCTTCTGTGAAGACAACTGCCTAGTCTTAGTGAGCTGACTGCAAAGAGCAGGCAGCCCTTTGAGGAAAATCTCTTTGCAGATTATTCACAACTGAGTTTCAGCTTCCATCTGCCTGACTCTACCATCTGGGATGATCTTTGTTCCTGCAGGATACCAGCAAGGTTCCTGGGCCTGGCTCTCGCTCCAGTTCATCAAGAGCAATTACATGATCATTACATAGCAGCTTGCTTACTCAGGCATTTTGGCTTAGCAGCATGGTGATACTGCACGTTATTATCCCATAAACCTTCCTCTGTAGATAGACGTGTGATGACTGGATTAGGTGTCCCCAGCCTGCCTCCCATGTCCATTCTGTGGCAGTTCAAGGCTTTTCTCTGCTGTGTTAGAGCAGTGGTGTTGAATTTAGTGGTTTTTTTTCTCTCTCAGCAAAAAAAACCCCTTTCTTTTCCCATCTTTTGCCTACTTTTACACCGGGAGAGTAATATTTAGCCAAGCTTGTGTAATCAAACCACCTTCTGTATGTGGCCATGTCTTTAGATAAACCCAGGTGTTTCCATAAGAAACCTATTAAATATTCTTGATGTGTTAACACCACAGCACAGCCTGAGAAATAAAAACCCCACCACTAGGAAACAGAGGGAAACACTTCAGGGGCAGATTTTCCTGTCTGGGGCATGAGAGACTGAGCTGAGATTTCTCTGTCAAACATGGGAAACCTTTAATTCAGTCAGGTCAAAGCTGAGAAGGCTCAGCTGGCTTGTGAATTAGAAGTTTTCTACGGGCAAGAGTTACGGACATAACTGGTAATTAGCAGCTCCATGGCCCCTAATCAAGGAAAACAGAAACTATGGTGGAATAAAGCACTTAAGCTCAAAATGTTGGCACTTTTTTTAACCATTTTTTTTCTGTTCCCATTCCCCAGGTCCTGTCCCATCAGCTTAGTGGGTGGGAAGAGTAGGCAGTGCCTTCCCACTGTCTCTGTCCCCCAAGGGCTGAGGAACATGCACAAGAGTCCCCCATGGGACTGGAGCATTTTTGCTCCAGTGCAGGTGTGTACGTGGTGGAGAGCTGGTGCAACAGCACTCATCTTCAATGCCAGTAAGATCAGTGGTGCTCAACTGAGGGACAGAGAAGGCCTGGGAGTAGGACTTCGGCCTCACAAACTGGACCTGGGGTACTTTTAGGCTCTTCCCAAGCCTGGTTGTTTCTCCCCAGATGTTACCCCCTCCTGCATAAACAATCTTCCTTTGGGCTACTTTTCCACATGTCCGCAAATGTGTGACAACCTGGGGACAACATGACCAAGCTGCATCCAGCTTTATGTGAATTTATTTAGGCTTCATCAGTGTTGCCTCTAATTCCTAAAGTCCTTGCAGCCTGGACTTCATGGGTTTGTTCTAACATAACGAGAAGATTGTTTCTGGAGTAGCTGTCTAGGGCTAAAAAGATTTTTTTCAGTGAAAAGACTAAGCCAAATTGCTAAAATCTGTACTGACCTTCAGATAAAAGCAACACCATTCCCAAAGTCCAACTATGCTTGGAATGGGCCTGGTTTTATTCATTTTTCACAAATTTGATGGATATTGACTTAAATGTTTCTACTGGCAGGATATAAAATAAAAACAACCCCGATGCTAACTGCTATTTAGTCAATCAAAATGCTGTGATTTTAGCAAATAAAATTCAGGAATTAACTCAGAGTGCTTCATAGTGTTTTGGAGTGCTAAAGAGAGCCTCTGGCACCCGTGGAGAAAAATAGCCTCAAAGCTTAGAGGAGGATGAGCTTGGAAATGCAAAATCCAAAATACAGAGCCCTGACAACAGCCTCTCTCTGCGCTGTGTAGTTAGTAAAAGGAGAAGGGGCTCATTAGACATTTACAGATTAACCGTGTCATCACTGTTACCAGAATAGAGTCAGCACCTGGGGGCTGTTAGTTCTGCTTTGGAAAAGGTGTTTGGTTTGGGGTTTTTTTTTTCCAGTTTAGTAAGTAGCGCAGCTCACCTCAGAGTACTTTGATTCCTTGCATTGATAGCCTCCAATACCCAAACACACAGGAGCTGCTCAAGTCCAATAAAAGTACTCCTGAGGGCTAGGATCCATTCACAGTCCATTCCTCTCCAGAGCTGGGCAAACAAAGTTTTGCATTTTTTGGGCCAATAAAGCCATAATTTGGGGATGGACAGAATATTTCAGTGGGTCATGATGGGGAATGTTTAATTTGTGTGGTGTTGAGGCATTTTTTTAGCAATTTTTTTTTTTTTTTTTTTTTTAGCAACTTAAAACCAAGAGGATGGAGCTGCAGGAAGAAACTTGCTGTGCAGAAAAACTGTAAAATTTTAGATCCTGGGGGCATTTTGAGAACTTTGTCTTTTGACTGGAGCAAGCTGACAGCTTTGCAAACTGTTTACATGGACGGGTTAAGTGTATATTTTCTGGGGGAAGAGTCTTCAGCCAAAATAACTAACTGATCTGTCGCTGTGTTACAGATGGACCTGGTGCTGCTATTGCAGCGTGATTCTCGTATTTCCAGCAGCGTGTGCTTTCGTCACACTTTGATAGATTGGGCTGATGTTTCCCACGCGAACCATCCTCCTCTAGATGAGTGTTTGTCTGTTTGTTTTGAAAGTTTCATTAGAAAAAACAAACAACAAAACCAGTGCAGCTGTTCCTGAAAATGGGGGCAGGGAAAGACAGAATAATTCCTTTGCACACTACTCTTTTTAGGAAGGTCCTGTGGTACCTGGGTATTAGGGATAGTCTTGCTCCGAAGTGACTAGAAGGAGCACGTGCAGATTTGTCTCTTACCCGGAACACACCAGGAAAAAGTTTATTTAACACAGAGAAGATGAAACTTTGCCTTATCCATCACTGCTGTTCAGAGCAAAATAAAGGTGCCAATTGATTTTGTGTTAGAAGGTAATTAATTGTTGTGCAAAGCCTGGTTTAGAGTTTAAAGGCCACATTACTGCAGCTAGGACCTCTGGCTGTGTCAGCAGCATCTGGCAGCTGAGAAATGTGAAGAAAGGAGCAGAGTTTGCCCTGAGCAGCTTGTCTGTGCACTCCAAAAATAGGCAGAATTCACAATAAGATGATGAAGGATGGAGTGAGAATGGAGGAGGCACTAGAGCACATAGTAAAAGGACCTGTAGGACTAATTCTCTGTCATGCCAGCGCTTGGTGCCAGTTTGCTCCTGATTTACACCGGCAAACTGGGAGGAAAATCACAAGAAGTTACCCCAGCAGGACCAAGAGATAGGCTTTCTGTGGGTAGCATTTGACCATCTTTGGTGTTCCCAGGACTCTGATGCTGACTTACACCCGTGGTTTGCATGGTACAAGCACCGCAGCAGAGATTGAAGCACGGATTCTTCACAGGCTGCTCTTGACCAGTGTCTTCATGGGATTTGCTTGCAGGTGTTCAGCAGAGCACTCAGTTGGTGCCCCATAAAAAAGGCTTCAAGACTGAGCAGTGTGTTTCTCCCCAGTGTCAGCAGGGCTGTTTACTCAGCCTTACTCAGGAGGCAGGCAGGAGGCAATGTCTTTTTGAGATGTGTGTTTCCCTTCCCTAGGATGCTTGCTTTCTTTGGCCATAACTTGGCCAAGAGCATGTTTCTACTGCCCAGAAGATGGAAGGAGAAAAGGACAGACCGGCAGGAAGGTAAGAGAATTAATGAGCTGCCACCTCCTGTTTAAAGGAATACAGGGGAGCTGGGGCTGAGTTTGTAATGAAGGACACCCCATGTCATGGACCTCTTGTGAAAAACACCTTATGATTGAATGTCAAAAACTTCATGGACGATTAATTGTTTGACTTAAAAGGACAGGCTGTAATTCACAGCATTTCTAAATACTACAATTAATCTGTTCAAGTTGTGGTGTAACCTGAAAAAGCAAGCAAGAGGTGAGATGATCTTTAGATGGAATCTCCTTCCTCCTACTCCAGTAGGATTAGCATCTTTCAAATTAGCCCACCTTTTGGCCTCTAAGTATAAATAAGACTTTCCTGATTTCTCTCTTTTCTATCTCTACCTTATGTCTCATTACGGTCCTGGCCATCCAAAGGTCTGTCATGTGCTGCTGCATCTGGAAAGGTTGGTTTGACATGCAAGAGTCCTTATCCTATTGCATGTTCGTTGGTAGGTTTCACTTGCACAATTAATCCAGATGCAGTGCCGACTTCGATGCACTTTTAGAAAAAAAGATATTAAAAAATCATGTTCTGTAGTTCTGGGTGATGACAAGAAGCTTCTCACAGCCACGTGTTGGCTGGAGGAGGGTTCTAACTACCCAACTGAGTTATTTCATAAGCTGCAGCACTGCTGGAGGGTCCTGTCACATTACAGGCAATGTATAAAACTGGCCATCTGTGAAGCTTTGCTCTAAATCCCAGAGTCTGTCATAAAACATTCTTCCTGATTAAAGCCCCCAGGATTTTCAGCTGGATGAGCCCTCCCCCAGCTTTCCCCCATTTTATATGGTGCTTGAAGTCAAATGGCGCCCGATTCCACCCCAGAGCATCGGCATCTTGCTAGCAGGTGGGCTCTGATACTTGAGAGCTCAAGTACTTTAGCAACCCTTTAAAGTGAAAGTTACAGAGTGTAAGTGGGTGCTTCAGCCTAAGCAGCCTATTTTTCTGAGTAGGGGCAGCTCTGTAGACAACAGGCGTTAGCTGTCAATAATGCTGTTGACTCACAGGGCTGTTCATTCAGTAAATTAATTCAGATGTTGGCTGGCTCTGAGTCAAGATTTTGGATGCTAAGTGCAGAAGAGCAAAGTGAGAAGGGCAGAGATCTGCAGGTTCCACATGCAGGAAGCACAACAAGCTTCATTCTCTTTTTCTGTAAAGACAGTTTGTTTTGGAGGAGGAACATTCAAAGCAACAACACATCACAGGCAATTTACCCTGCCTGTGCCCTGGGGCCTGGTTTGGAAAACTACCTCGGCAAATCTCCCCTGTTGTGCTAATGGCCCTACCACTGGTAATGATGTAATGTCCTATCGATTATTTATCCATTGTTAAGAGACTTATGTATTCCCAGAGGAATACTTTGGTGTATCTACAAGCAAGAGCATTTGATATTTGACTGAATGCAAAGGTTGCTGCAGACACAGGATCCAGACCCTAAAGGGCGATAAAGACCCTTTCCCAGCAGATTTGTGAACAGGGAAAATTCATTTAATCAGGACCAGACTTGGAAGGATGGGGTCCTAATAAAGGCTGTAGCCTTTTCACAGGCACCAACAAGGGTTCATGGGCTCTGGGATCCTGGGACGGCAACTTTCTACCTGGTCTTCTGCTGCTGGACACCTTCACAGTCTTTGTGCTGTGAACACACAGAGGAGGAGGATTTACATGGGCAATGCTGTCCGGAAAAGGGAATGCTGTTTGTGGGGACAGAGAGGGTGTTCAGTGCAGTACTTGTGACTTAAGGCAACCATTTCCAGTATTTCACCAGGCTCAGGGACCTTGGAGTCCAGCCTCTAATAATTGCCACACCTGCTCAAAGGTGTGGTTTAAAAAAACCATTTTTTAAAATTGCTTGCTTTCTGACCCTCATGTTCCCTGTCCCAAACTCACCTTTTCCCACCTTTCTTTGCAATTCTGAGGCTGGAAAATGTGCTTTGACCCTGCAAGATGGCATCCTCCAACAGCCGTTTTGCCTCTGAGGCCATTCAGAAGGGCACACAGCACAGGACAAGTCCCCTCTCCCAGGCAGGAACCTGGCAAAGCAATGAGCAGTCTGTGGCCCAGAGGGACACTCTGCAAGCAAGGTGGATCACAGCGAGCCCAGGGGCTTGTCTGTGTCCCTCGGGCTGCCAAACATACTCTGGCTCTCCAGCCACATGTGCTGGTCAGGCATCTCATTACAGGATTAGCTTCCACCCATCTCTTTGATGATTCGATTGCCTGCCTTCGTCTGTACATATCCGAGTGCTATTTCAACCAATTCTTTTGGTAAAATGCAATGAGAGCTGCCCATCATGTCAGAACTAGCAGGGCTGGAAATGTCCCCCTGCACCCAGCCAAGGCAGTCCTATGGAAAAGAGATAGGTTGGCTGAGAAGCTCCTAGTGAGATCTGGAGAGAGATGACAGCCTGGACAGGGGCACAGTTTCTTCTCCAGTATGGGAGAGCTCTGAAAATGTCTGCCATCCATCCTCTCCTATCGTGTTCTGCTCCCCTAAGACTTGCTGGAAATTCCCTTGGCTCTTCTTGAGGCTGAAGGAGATCCATCTTGGGGCAGATCTGGGGCTTCTGCATTTTGGCGGTCTTGTCCAGCTTGGGAGAGCCAGGGACTCAGGCTCAGCCGTAACACTTTCTCTGCTCCTCAGAAGCAACTGTTCCTGGGCAGCTCTCGCTGAAGGATCTGCATTTGTCTGGAGAGCCCATCAAAATGCAGCGGGTAGGCTTTGCTGTGAGAGTACATCGCCCAGACGTCTAGGAGACGTGAAAAGGTTGTACTGTGTTGTAAACACACAACTGCATTTGTTCGGAGGCAACAGATTCTGTATTTCATCACTCTCTGTCACCGTGGCTCTGCGAAGGTTTATTGCAGGATGGATAGATCACCATGGGAGTGGGATATTGGCTTGCTGAGGAGTGGTCTGTGCATACAGTAAGCCGCATTCCCACAGCTGAGGAGGATTACAACCACTGGTAATGAAAGGCACTCCCCAGGGGGAAGAAGACAAGGAGAAGGAGCACAGGGTGACCTTGCTGGCTTCCCCTTTGATTTCATTGCCAATCACTTTGTTCAGCACGTCGTGCTGTGAGCGCTACTCAGTCTGGTGAGTGCCACTTGCCCAAGGCTGCTAGTGTCAGAATGTCTATTTTGCAGAATAGATTTATGGGTAGTGTAGTTCTTTGCTCTGGCTAAAAAGGGAGAGTTCCTACCAAACTAGATTTAAAGGCCATTTTAAAGGGCAATAGGCACAAACTGGAACACAGGAAGTTCCACCTCAACATGAGGAGAAACTTCTTTACCATGAAGATGCCAGAGCCTGGCCCAGGCTGCCCAGAGAGGTTGTGGAGTCTCCTTCTCTGAAGACTTTTAAAACCCATCTGGACATGTTCCTGTGTAACCTGCCCTGGGTGAATCTGCTTTGGCAGGGGGGTTGGACTAGATGATATCCAGAGGTCCCTTCCAACCCCTACTATTCTGTGAGTGAGAACAGTTGTGAAATACTAGGCTTAGGGTGGCCTATGTGGTAAGAATCCCAGCTTCCTTATCTCTGTGTATTGTTCCCTTACTTTTAAACGTCACAGTCCCAGACCACGTGTCCCACAACCTTCTGCCTCTGTTGGTGTGTTGCTTGGATGGTGCTAAAGAAGCAGCTCAGTACTCCTCTACCTCATTAGGTTGCCTCAGGCCCTTCTTTGCCTTACACACCAGTGCTACCCTGCTCAGATTGTCCCTGCGGGATTTTCTGCCATGCACATTCTGCTGATTCCCAAGCAAGTCCAGCCTGCTTACTGCATAAGAAAGGTGTTTTCTGTAAAAAGCAATGAATAATCATGATTAAAGTCAATCTCCTATGAAGTATTCACAAGAGGCCTCACTGGTCATCATGCAGGTAATCTTGTTTCTAACTATGGATTGGGTTTGCAATCCTGTATTGAATGTGGGGTTGTGTGTGCATGTGTGGATGAGCAACTGTATCCACATGTGTCTATGTGTGTATGTGTCCACTCCATGTTTCCAGAGTTTTTAAAGACTAGAGGAAAACCTCAGACATCTCTCAGTATTGGTGGGCTGCAGTGCTTGAGTGTCACCTTGGTCCACTTGCTTGTGGAGAGCAGAGAATGGAGAGGGAGAGGAGGAGATGTCAGGACCTGTAGTAGCTCCTGTCACACCTTACAAAGCTGGAGGGCACACCTCAGCCATGGTCTGGCTGTGGCCCTGCTCGATTTCCACCACCACAGGACAGACCAAGGGTGTTTCTCAAGGAGGCGAATCCCCCATGAAAGAGAACAGAGAGAATAAAAGGAAAATGTACCTGTACGTCTCTTTAAAGGATGAAGTAGATCTATAGACTCTTATCTTGCCTGCCTCTTGATGTCACATGAAGACTCAGCTCTGCTGCGAGCAATAGCTGAGGCTTTCGTGTCTTTCTCACACAGCTGAAAGAACTGAAAACACATGTTTGAGTTGGGAATTAGAGCCTAAGCCAAGGTTTGCTGTAGAAATCCTGATCACTGTCCTGTCACTAGCAACAGAAACCAAAGCAATCCCTGCCTGTACATGCCATATTTTCCCTGAAGAGCGGCTCTGGAATTCTTTGCTGATCTCTGGAGTGGTGTTTGTTCAGCTGTGGCTGAAGAAACATTTTCCCTTCGTTGCAGGGGATGGGAATTGAAAATGCAATCAATGGGCACCCCTGGCAGAGATCACTGCTGTGATCAGGCAGAAAGCCATATGTTGGTATCCCTGGCAGCGCCTGTCCCCCACAGCCAGCCTGGCCAGGAACAGACTTCTCCCAGAAGCTCTTCTGTCTCAGCAGAGAACATGAAGCCCCAGTTTCTCCTGTGAACAAGAAAATGTGAGCTCTGCCTCGAGGACTGCCTTCAGGACCTCATCTCAAGCTTTGTCCCTCCAGTCCCCATGATTATGTAGGTCTCTAGTGGGGTAGCTTATTTACTGTGAGGCACCTTCTCTTCTTCCTCCACCTACCACAGAAATGTTAGAGCCCACAGCCTCCCATAGCTTCTCCACGTTACCTGCCATGAGAGCTCTGACTGCTCCCCTGCTCCTGCCACTGATGCTAGTGTGAGCTGGAGCACACTGTGGCCTTTCCACACTGCAGGAGACACCTGCTTGTGCAAAGGACCCAGCTGCACTCAAAAGAGCATGCCATGCATGTCTGGGGAGGGAACAAAGGTGGAAGAACCTTGGGTAGGGCAAGGGGCCATCACTACTACTGTCCCAGGCACTGGACCCCACCAAGTGCTATTGACAGGAATGTATCAATTGTTGCAAAAGCAAGGAGGCTGTGTGTGGCTTGTAGTCTTCCCAGTATATGAGTGGTTCATATGATGTTTGATGGTGGCCACTATATATAGTCAGGACACATGAAAATCCTACAAAACCTGCAAATTCACTCCTTCGTCACGGGGCAAAGTACACAATCAACAGTGCATTGATTATATGTAGATAAATCCAATGCTGTCTGAAAACACAGATTCAGTTTCCAGGGCAAACCAGAAAACAGCACAAATCTGTGAGCTTTCTGTTGGCCTTCACATTTGATTGCCATTTCTCTGTTCCTTAGTGTCCGATATGTATTACACCTTTGCAGTAGATCTCCAAGCAGTAAGGCTACATTTATGACACATTTGAGAGTGTGGCCCTGCTGTTAGAACAGTGGAATTGAAAAGGATTTATTAAATATATCAAGAACAATTGATCAAGTTTATTTAGGGGGAATTTTCCTTGGGCTGATACAGAAGAAACAGATACAAAAAGAGGATCACCAACTGAAAACCAGGACATGCCCAGGTACAAAAAGACCTTTCAAAGATGAAAGGACAGCAAGCACAATATACAAGTGTGTTTGTGCTGTCCCCTTGGGATGAGGGGGAATGTTCTACCAGGCAGCAGGCATGAACTTTTTGGACTTTGCTCTTCTTTGAAAGAAAGCAATGTGTTCTTGGCCCTGAGCCCCTCTAGAAACCAAGGGGATGTCCACACTTGGCAGGGTCCCATATTGCCATGGGCTCATGGAAGCTGTTTTGCAGGTGTTTGCCCCTGTATCTGTGTTGCACACCAGCAATACTAGGGCTGCTCAAAGCTCCTATGGGGTCCCCAACAGGAGGCAGCATCTAGTGAAATGCCTCTTGTGCTTTTTTGGAGGGTCTTGATAGCTTACTGTTTTCATTTATTGCATTGCTCTTTACTTGTCCAGGCCATTCATTGCAGGTCTTCATTTTCAGTGGTGTCTAAAGACAGGTCACGATTGGATGCCTGCACCTTTCAGCGTTGTTTTCTCCTTTAGGCCATGCCTTTTATGTCATTTCAAGAGTGCGAATACAATGCGGAAAACAAACTAAAGCCAATTAACTCAAAGCCTTATAATTCCTGTAAATGCAATGGCCACAGTTACACATGCTTGTATTGTGTATTTTGGAGCTGTGAGGGCTTAGAGCGGTGGCAGAGGCACTATTCACCCTGGGCTTATCTCTTTCACAAGGCAGAGAAATGTCTGACTTTTGATTTCAGGTGAAGGACACGCTGCAGAACCAGATCTGTCTGTCTCTCTGGCTTTGATTTATCAGCCAAATAAATATATATTTTGTCATTCAGGCTAAACTCGTTGGGATATTTGAGGAGAAATCACAGAAATGTTTAAATAACATAGCAAGCTTGTCCTAATTATTTTTACTGCAGAAGCATCGTCTTTTGTCCCTTGGTCTTGATCCACCCCCACTGTACCTTTTCCAGGAAAATGGACACTGCTCCTCCTACCCAGGTCAGAAGTGGAAGGGAATTTGTAAGTATGACACATCCCAACCTGCCATGGTCTTCAGTGGTCACAGTGTGAGAAGCTGGAAGAGATTTACCCGCCAGGCTGAGGCAGGAGGCTGCTGCTTTCTGCAGCCAGTCACACACACACAATCAAGCCCCAGAGGCTACACCTCAGCAGGAGATTTCTGCTCTGGAATGGGCTGAAGGTGGTATGCCCCGCTGACAGCTGCCTCCTGGGCCTGCAGGACCCTGCCACAGGGTCTCAGGCCTTTAAATTGCAGTATGGGACAGTATGTTTCATGCAAATGGGCTGCAAAGTGGCTTCCAAAAAACCCCAGGTAAGCCTGTTGCCTTGGTTTAGTGGTCCTGGTAGCATGGGTTGACGATCTTCGAGGTCTTTCCCAACATTAATAATTCTATGATTCCTGAAAATCTGTGGCTCCAACATGTGAAGACAACCTGCCAGGGAGGCTCAGGACTCATGAGTGGGTAGGGAAGGGCTTTTTTCTGTCCACATTCTACAGCTCAGAGTTGCCAAGGCTTCAGCTCTCCTCATGGCTACTTCTATTGTAGGGCATTGCAAAAGGGGACACTTCTGCTTGGGCCCATGGGGTGGGTTTGTCCCACACAGGGATGTTCTCACATGCCAGTGAGATTTAGCAGCTATAAGGTATTTCAAAATGACCACGCCCAAAGCCTAGAGGGTTTTCCACCGTGAAAGGTCTGGCTTAGGAGTCCTTTGCTCCTCATGATATTTTCTTTGTCACAGATTCAATGTGCTGTGAGCTCAGAGGAGTTTGCCACTGCTCAACACTTCATCAAGAGTGTCTGCAGGTGATGAAGTCGGGCTTTGTGCAGCTTGTTTGCTATCTGGCTCTATCCCCCAACTCAGATATTAATGCTAATAGATTAGGGAGAGATTGAGCTGTATCAGATAAATATATTAATGCATCATCTGCATACAGCATTAATGCAAAGCTCTTTGAGCCCTTCTAAGGCAAGGGATATTTTCATTTTTGGCATGTATTAGATGCCAAACATCCAGTTGCAAAATCAGATGACAAGAGAGCAAGATGTTCTTTTATCACTTTTCTGCCCAGGGAACTGACTGGATATGAGGCTTTTTACTGCTATGGAAAAAGCAGTTAAAATAAAGCCACTACCAGGCCAGGGATCCACCTGGCAGCTGTGGAGCCAGGACTCAAGACATGTTAGTCTGCCAGGACATCGATGGCATCAAATTTGCATGGTTTGTTTTCCTTAGGATTTTCTGGGCTGAGTTTCTGTCTCCAGAGAAAGGGAAGAGAACCAGCGGTTGCAGTCTGGCACGCCTTGTGGAAATTTCCCAAAGACTTGCAAGCTAATTAGTGAATGTGGTCCCAGGCATGTGCCCCAGCAAAGGTCTGATGGGCTGGATGGTTCTTAGTGTCCAACTTGGAGGATGGCACTGGCATGCTCATTTCCAATGCAAGCTCTTCTCATCACTGCAGGGCCATGAGGTCTCACTCCCACCTACACACAGCCTTACCAACCGCACTGGACACCTCCTACAGGTACTGGTCATGGCCTCTCTTCATGGCACTGTGGGGCTTCTCTGTGTCTGCGGACCAGGAATGGAACCTCCAGCATTGGAAACAGAGGGGTTCAGTAGTCCCTTTGATCCTAAGAGCCAGGACACGGTCTGTACAGATGGTGGATACCTACTGCCCATGTTCATTGCATGAGTATCTAGAGCTTCATCTAGCCTTTCTCGCCCAGCAGGACCTCCCTCCTGGGGATGCTTCTGGTCTATTTCCTTCAAGGCTAAAATGATACTTAACCAAGTGGTCACCCAAGAGGTGGCTTTGCCTATGCAACAGGCAAACTAACTAACACCATTAGTCTTCATGGCCCTGGTGTAAAACTTAGAGCTGGAGAGGTAAAATAACACATGAATTACTCAATTGCCTCTTTTCCATTTACAACATCAGATGCCAGCATTGCCACAGTTGGATAGAAAGGCCGTGCCACTGGATGTGCCTCTAGAAGGATGCACGTGGACCTCCCCTCACTGATGACAGAACCACTTTGGCACACTCTGAAAACAGATGAGGGATGTGCAGTGTTGAGTTATGACTTTTTACTGAAAAGACAAAAACCAAAAGATGTAAAGTTAGGGGTTTATCAACCCCTTTCCCATCCCTCCACCACCACCATGCTTCCTTAGAGACACTTATTGAGAAAAAAAATAAAAACAGTTCTGCAGCAAACGTAGGTCTTGGACACCTCTAAGTGTCTGCCTTGTATTTCTGACAACCAGGTTAGAGGAGTCTTCTCCTGCTGAGGGTGGCCAGGTAAGCTCAGATGGAGCTGGTGGCAGTGGAGAAGTGATGAGTCCCACTGATGTGTTGACCTGAAAATATGTTGTGGTACAGGGGCACATGCTGAAGGTCCTGGTGTGCTGATGGAGGGTGGCCACATTATGTCTCAGCCCCACTCACCGCCATCTCACCGCTGCTGACAAGACAGAAGATGGTGTCATCTGAGTGCTAGAGGCACCTGTGGGTTTAAACCAGTCCAATTTGCTCTGGGCAGAAGCAGAAGACTCGATAGTCTTTAGCAAGTGGGAGTTAATGATTTATTCTCCTTTGCTTGGATTAACTGGCTTGCTCTAGCTGGAAGTGCAAATGAAGCTGTCTTTCTAAACCAGACTAATTTGTGTTGAACTCAAGTTGTCACAAGTCAATTACCTGCCACACTGTGGAAATTGGGGGCAGCTTGTTTGCAATGAAGGACAGAAGGAATCAGCGTGTTGGCTGTGCCTGAGGAGGAGGGGGCTGTCCTGGGGTAAGGAGGGTCCTTCAGGGGCCATGCCTGCCAGCATCCCCCCTGTGCTGCCCACCATGCCAGGCACTGCAGAGCTGGCAGCACCTCCTGCCTGGGGAACGACCAAGATCACCAAAGCCTGGGGCCTGGAAAAGAAGATGTAGGAATCTGTGGGGAGACTCCAGCACTGCCCTCGCAGGCTTCCCAGGAGCCAGGCAGGCAGGAACACTTGCTGTGACAGACAGTGCTTACTGACGCTCAGCTTTGTTTATAGCTCTGCTGCTCCTCTGTGAGGAGAAGGGGTGGGGATGTCCTTCCCTGAGGACCTGCTGAGGCTGCTCCCACTGGAGAAGGTTCCCCAGGTTGCAGCCGGTGAGCGAGAAAAGGGTCAGACTTTACTGCAGCTCACACAGGAAGGTAAAAATCTGTCTAGAGTTCTGCAACCACCAAGAGATAGCTTATGATAAGCCTTTTTCAGCTCTCCTTTGCCTTTCCTAATTGCTTTGAGGTTATTCTTTTAAATAAGTCAAATTCTTTGTTTATTCTGATGAAAACAGCCAATATTTATTTATATTTTTAGCTTGAAAGACTTCTAGTCCTTTCAGAGACCTCACCAGAGGAGGTGGCCACAGCAGATGCAGTATAGAGCCCTGGTTAATGTGGTGTCCTGTTGTATGTCCAAGTTACAGAAAGTGTTGAGGCCATGTTTCAGTGGCAGTTTTTGAGAAGTTAAATCAGTGGTTCAGACATGGTGGTGAGGAAGAGGCTACTCTGTTCACAAAGAGTGCTGTGGGAGGCCTGAGAGACCTGTGCATCCCTTCAGCAAACACGCAGGACACTTGGGTGTTGGTGTCCTCAGCCTGCTTTCTGCAGACCTGAACCCTCACTGCCCGCAGACCTGCTCTGGGGAAAATCGGGTGAAGGCCAATGGTGGTGCCATGCAAACTGTTCATCCCCCACCCACCCCATTCCCTCTTGCTTGGGTCCTCCTGCATGTGCACCCCTGGGCCCATGAAAATGAGAAGACACTGGCAGCCACACAGCATCTCCTCCACATCACCCCAGAGAAGGTGCCGCTGCATGGGATAATGAAATGTGGGGCAAAAAGGAGACTGGAGAAGAAAGAGAAGAGAAAACAGGCACCTGAAGACTCCAGGCAGGCTCTTTCTGCCTCATCCATTTGCAGAAAGCTTCAGAATAACCATGAGCATCCTGCCACCAGCAGCAGCAGCACTGGGTGCTTCCTCTGCTCCAGCTTTGAAGCTGCAGGGACCTAGTTTGGAGACTGAAGCTGAGAGGACACCTGGATCCCCGCATGGCTCATGCAGGAGCTGTTTTGGCGCAGGATATCCCAGAGCAGAGGCTCCTGCTCTGGGATAGTGGCTAGAGCCACCCCTGCTCTAGCCTTGTCTCCCTCCTTTCTCAGCAGCATTAGCCCCTGTTCCACCTCTCCTGGCAGAACCTGTCTCAAAGAGCTTCTGAGTTTCATAAGCAGGGAGCTGAGAGCCAGCTGCTGAGCAAGAGCAAACTCATCCATGGCCACCATTCCTGGACTCCTCCCCTGCTTCTGAGGAGGCCAGTTAAGGTAGGCAAATCTCCCAGCCCCTCACCAAGGGCTCTCAGCTCAGATATGTGCCCTGCAGAGGTGCCTGACTATGTGGTACAGAAATACCTTGGGGTACTGACAACCCTTGGGGAGTGAGAGAGGACAGCAGTTCAGGTGGTTCAGTCACCTAGCAACCTGCATCCTCATTTAACTATCAAGAAGAATTGGTTGCAGGTCCTCTGGCCCTTCCAGGAACCTCAGCATCCTGCTGACATGACCTGGCTGTCAAACTGGCTGTCCTTGGAATAAAAACAGCCACAGTTTTGGAGCACCAACCAAGGACTGGGATGCCTAGTTTTTCCCCACATCCAAGCATCTCCTTGGCAGGAGATGTTCAGGGATGGCCCTCAGGATGGGCCATGCACAGAAACCTGCCTAGGATTCACAACCTGGAGCATCCTGGTTAGGAAAGCCTTCCACTTTCTCATCTGTGTGTGGGTCAGCTCTCAGGTGAGGCTATAAGGACAAGCTCCTTGGTAGCCCCCTCCCACCACAGTGCCAACAACACCTTTGGCCCTGCTGGTTCTGCCACTTCCCATGGAGAGGAATGAGCCAGGTTGGGGTCCAGCAGTATGCAGTGAGAGAGGTTAATCTGGTAGCGAAAATGTGGCTGGGAGATACTGGAGAAGCTGCTTCTGCTGATCTTACTCAAGAGGAGATCTTTTGGAACTCCTGTGGCCTGGACAATGCCTTATTCTGCTCTGACAATTAACACCTATTTAGGAATGAGAGCCTGAAGACTCAGAAAACATCTTCTCGCACAGGTCACAAGACAATCTTTCCCTTGAAAGCGGTAAGAGCGAGCTGGTGGACAGTGCTGAAGAGCATGAGGAGGGCTTGGGCATGCCTGGCGCTGCTCCTCTAAGGGCAGGCTGGTCTCAGCTTCTCTGTGAAGCAGATCTACAATGTCACACCAGAGAATGCTTGGTCACACTTGGAGAGATGAGGCAATGGCAGCAATAAGCAGGTTGCACAGAGAGCAGAGGAATACGCTCATATAGGTGAGAGCTTCATGGTTAGGGTGCTTTGAGAGGAGGTCATGAGGAAAACAGCTATCTCATGCCTACATGAACAATTAGAGCAGAGGCTGCACTAACTTCACAGAACCCTGTAGTTACTGCTAATCAAATCGAGCTGCATTGGCTCTCGCTGGAATAATTGCCCATGGGAATTCAGAGCATGTCCGAGCGCTCAGCTCATTAAGTGTGCTGGCTGCAGGCTGGCACCAGCTGGGCCTTCAGAGCATCTGGTCTGCAGAAACCCCCCGATGCACAGCCAGCATTTGGGGTGCCAGCGGCACTCTCTGGCTGCTGGGATCCTGCAGTCTTCCCCAAAAGTCTCGTTCCCACAGCAAGGAGAAAGGTTGCTTTTAATGAGGGCTTTGGTGGGACCTCAGACATGCATGGAAGGAGGCAGGTGGTTGCGTGTCCCTGGATTCACTGCACCGTGTGACAGTGAGATCACACTTGTCACAGATGCGTCGCTGCTCTAGCTAAGCAGCAGGCATGTTGATCAGTGGGAAACCTGACACAGAGAGGGGCAGATAAGCAGGTGACTGAGCGGATTTGTCCATGAAACGGTGCAACGAGGACACTGGCACTAGTAAGACTAATTGGCTAGATTGATTAGAGATGGGAGGCAGCACAGCGAAGAGGCTGGTCCCGCTACACGTACAGTTCCCAGCCACCATGAGAACAGCTCTGCAGGTGACAGAGCGTGTTCAGTGCATGTTAAGTGTGGGAGTGTTCTGTGGAGCCAACTCCTGAGCACACAGTGCGGTGCAGGGGAAAGGGAGCTCCATGCAACAAGTTAGAACTCATAGTCTTTGGCCACCTAACCACAGCTCAGCTGGGCTCTCCAGCTTGTACCCTGACCAGCAACCCAACACCTGGGTTCTCTACCTGGGCTGAGTTTGTAGGCAATGAGGTGAAAGCCTCTGGCTCATGGGAGATGCAGAGCTTGGTGTACTGAAAAACCTGTCCCTGGTATTTTAGGAGCAGAAATCAATACTGCTTTTCTTCTTCCTCTGTCCAGATCCAGATGATTGTCGGCGGCATGTTCTGCACAGTCTTTTTTTAAGTAAGGATTGTGGCCTCTAAAACAGGCCCTGGAGAGCAGCTCAGCCTCCTGATCCAGGTCTGTGCTTTGCCGAGTGAATCCCCATTTGCACTTGGCAGGCTCCAGCCCAGCTACCAGTCTTCTTCTGCAGCTATTTGCTCCTGGGGGGCAGCTCCGTGGGGCTCTAATAGCTGACTGCTCATAGCCCCCTTTGGGTTTGCTGGCAACTGGTAAAAGGCAGGTCTCTTAACTTGTGCTCAGGTTCACATCCCTCTGTAAACATGAGATTAAAACTATATTTGCATCAAGGAGATGAATCAAGGCGAAATGAGAATACCGACCCTAATGAGAGGTGAACTGCTGCTGCTGGAAAGCACTTTCCTCCAGAATGGAATTGCCTTTGAGAAAGTGGTGATTTTCCAGGCTGTATTATCTGCTTGGAAGGAAACACTGGCTAGTGGATAGAGCTCCTGATGGTGAGGGAACTAGCCTGAAAGCAGAAGGTCTGGTTTTGCCACTGAGGGACTTAGGGCCCCATAAACTGCTTCAGTTATTGATGTCAAGCCATCCCTTCTGGCTGTGTGCTCCCTGTGACCAAGTCTCTTTCCTCAAGTTCATATTTATAATTCTGCACAGAAGAAGACCTTTCTGATTCTCATGGGCTGAGAGTGCCTGTGGGCTCACAATACACATGCGAGCACAATCCAAATGCCTACACAGTCCAAACAGCTTTACTGGGACACCAGCAACCCTGATCCCCCACTCCAGCTCCCCAGCAGGGTCTTGTCCTGGTTCCCCACGCAGGACAGAGCAATATCCCATGCCACGGCTGTAGAGGGAAAATGAGACTTCTGGGTGTCTCTAGAAGTCCTCTGGCAGCCATGGTCTGGTGTTAAGCCAGGCTGGAGACCCTGGCTGTAGATGACTGCTGCCACAGCCCTTTCTGCAAGAAGTGATGTGTTGCTGGAAGCACATGGCAGGCACGGAAGGTGACTCACCTCCAGAAAAACCCCTCAGGGGATGTGACTGGACATCCTGCTAAGGGAGGTGTTGTAGTCAGAGGCAAGACTTTGGTCTTGAGGCAAGGTGTCCTGATGGGATTATCTACCTTGTGCCACACAGGACATCAGACCAGGTGATTGAATTGCTCCTTCTGCCTTTGCCATCAATGAATCAATAAAAGATGCAATTGAAGTATTTTTGCAGAGGATGTATGACATTAGTTCTGTAGCAAAAGAATAGCTCAAAGCAACTTCCCAAATATGCTTTTGTGTTAGCAAAAGCGAGAAAGTTTTGAATTAAAAGTTGATTCAAGCCCTGGGAAGTGTGTCAGTGTGGATGGCTCTCCATCCTCACCTGCGTGCAGCAAGCACCATGGTGCAGCTTATATGTGAAAGCACCATGCTGCAGCTTATATGTGAAAGGCAGTTTCTCTGGAGCACCTTATCAGGCTCCTTCATCTTGCTCATCCAGCTTGTCAATCCCTGAATCACACAACGGCTCAGAGCTTCATCCAGTGGCTGACCATGACTCACAGGGCTTAGAAAATCCTAACATCTGCTGCTACCTGCTAGAGTCATGACATCAGCAGCACAATCCCGACTAGATCCCTACAGGATCCCTACGCTTGTTCCTCCAGGTTATCCTTATAATTAGTCCTTCTGAAGTAGTCCCAGCAGAGCTGCTGATGCAACACATTTATAACTGCAAGTGATCAGAAGTCATTGCTCTCATGTACTTTCCTAGCAGTGAGAAGGTCCTGAGAATAAAACACAGACCATAAGAAACTTGAAAAATGTTTGCCTGTCCACTTCCGAGTTCCTTATGGGCTTTACTTCCCACTGATGGCAGGGTCAGAAGTGCTGGTGAGCACTTACATTCATCCATGGACTTTGAAAAAGCTGGAAATTAAACCTTAAATTTAAAGGTTTGTTTGCAGGTGATTGAGTTTAGTGGGAAACCCTGAAAAACACGTGCGCAGATTTCCTTCTGCATTGCCAAGTGATGCTCCCAGTGCCTCCTGCAGAGCTTTTCATGAATCAACACCCAGGCCATAATTCATGGGAGATGTAACTAAAATATACCCAGGATACGTATCCCAGGGCATGAAGCTTTTCTCCAAACACGTCTCTAAAATGCTGGTTTCCTGCACTGGAGTCCTGAGCATGAGCCTGGAGGTCCCCATAGCAGGTAGGAGAGCTGTGTTGGGGTGTTTGCCGTGATGATATCCCCTCCTCACCCTGTCTCTCCAAAATGCCTCCAACCCTTCGGGGTCCTCACTGCTTTCTGGTGGGCCTCAAAGCAGTGTTACCACCAGAAACGTGCCCCTTCCTCCCAGAAAGCTTTGCTTTTCTGCTTGCCATTTCTCTGCTCTCTGAGCAGAGTTCCCTAAGGATCTATAACTGAGTTTTATAATGAAGCACCTCTCACCCAGCACATATTAAATAAATTTCAGTTGCCCTTTATTACACAATAATGATAGTAAGATTTAATTACCTCTGTACCCAATGGGAACGTGAATTTTAACCAATATGACTAAATCTTCCCAGTGGCGTAACTGGTGTTGTCAGCAGTGGAGGGTCACTTCCAGTGCATCAGTGGGTGGTGACAGAAAAATCCTTCCTGAGAAGTGTGGATCCCAAACTGAGACCGTGGGAGGACTAAGAGACTGAGACAGGTACAGAGCAGCTGATTCGAGGAATCCAATTAAACAATGATGCTTACTGGAGTTTCCGATCCATGTCAGAGGCTAAAGATGCAGGAAAATGGGTGAAAATACAGGAGCTCATAGCGATTAACCAGGCCAGAGTCTTGACGGGCTCTGCCCTGGGACTGTGCTGCTCTCTTCACATCTACAGTCATTTCCTACAATTTCAATTTTATTTTTTTTTCAGGGTAAGGAAAACAGAAAAAAAAAATGCATTCTGTGAGCGACTCTGTTTCCAGGGCTCTCTGACACGTCTGTTTTGATTCGCGCTGAAAACTGTGTTGCCCAGATACATCCCAGGCACCGACAATTCATGCCGTGCTTTTTACAGTGCGAAGAGAAATGAGTTCTCCAAAAGCAGAGGAAGTGGGGAGAGCTGGGAGTAACCCTCATCCCAGCCCTTCTCCAGCAGCCACGGTCCTGCTCTGGCTGTGCCCTCTGCATGTTACTGCAGCTGGAAAGAGCGTTAAGGGCTGGGGCAGCATTTGGGACTCTGTTCTGGAGAGCAGAAGGTCATTAATCATCCCTCACCCTTTGGAGGGGCTTAGTTTAAGCATTTTCTGCCCCAAGCATCCTCCACGGTTTTGCAGGTACTGGTATAACCAAGAACCAGTCTAAGGTTTGTTCCAAATCTTTCAGACACCATTGATTTTGTTCAACTCATCAAAATACAATGCAGACAGGTTCAGTTTCTTCTGGTGTGTTGTTTCCAGGGGCTCCTGCCCCACTTTCTTTTGCCTCTAGTTTTGCCAAGCATCCTGGGAAGCCACGAGGTCACAAGCTGACCAGTTCCCTGCAAGGCTCCTGGGGACCCAAAACCCTGCAGCACCCTCGGGACGCCTGTCCCAGCCTTCATCCTTTGATGTGTTTGTGTGTCAGCGCTCGCAGGTCATGCTTGGTTGCTGTTCTTCAGCAGACTCCCACTCCAGGTCCTCCGAGGATTTCCCAGAAAGGTAAAATCGTCTCATCGTATCAGTAAACAAAAGGACAAGGCTGAGAGCAGAGGGTTGGCAGGCTTGTGTCGTATTTTCGCTTGCATGCTTCGTGTGATGGGAGTGCTGGGCTGCAGGCAGGATCCCTCCCAGGCTTGTGGGTCTCCTGCCTGGAAACAAGCCTGGCCTTTGACTTTTTCTGCTCATGCACCTTTTGATCTGAGTGAGTCCTGAAATGAGTCTGTGAGGATATTTCAAAGCCTGCACTGAGGTTCGCAACTTGTGATTCAGACCTTTTCCATTTCAGGCCAAATTTCATGTCTTCGTTTTCCAGTCATTGTCCCTGGAAAAAGTGAGTTGTCCCCCTTGTTTTCTCCCCCAGGTCTTTTGCTCCCTTTTCAGAACGGAGTGATAAAGAATTAGATAATCTGGCAACAGGGAGCATGAAGTGCTGGCAAAGATATAATGTGAATCATGTGCTGCCATTTATTTTCTCCTTCTGTATTTTGGGGTGCAGAACATATTCGGGGTGCCAAACAGTGGCCAAAAGCTCCTTCCAGTGGAGCATGGCCATCTCCACTTCTCTGTAACATCCCTGGCTGACCTTTGTGGCAAGAACCAGGAGGTGAGGGGAAGTGGGGATTTCATCCTTGTCCATTTCTGAGGCATTGATTTATGCTGGCATTCAAGCAGCGCAGCATTGGGGTGTGCAGGGGATATCTGCTGAAGGATCTACTGTTGGCTTTCCAGAGCTATTCTCTTTGGGAAACAGTAGGAAATACCCGTGTGTCGCAGGCAGAGCTGACCTGCATAGCCCCGTTGCCACATCCAATATTCCACCCCAGATCTGCTCCTGGGCGTTAGCACAGGCCAGGTACGCTGATCATGATCCAGCTGTGGCATCTGTTCCTGAATGCATCAGCTGCTGCTTCTCTGGCGACTGCA
The DNA here is from genome assembly GCA_013400335.1 of Eurystomus gularis. NCBI lineage: Eukaryota > Metazoa > Chordata > Aves > Coraciiformes > Coraciidae > Eurystomus > Eurystomus gularis. The sequence continues at coordinate 251,287 of VZZY01009424.1, forward strand.
TCTGCCTCTGTGTGTTCTTCTCCCTGCTCGGCCCTCCTGCCACTCCCACCACTGCACAGCATGTGTGTGGTTAAAAACCCCTAAAGTATTAAAAAATAGGGCAAGGCCCCAGAATTTCCTCTCCCTGCAACTGCTGGGCAATTCCACCTGAGCTTCAGAAGCAATTCCAAAATTAATGAGATGGCAGCCACCCCACAAATTATAACAACAACCCTGTACGCTGAGGAAGAGCTTGTTCCTGGCTAACTACTGTAGGACTGATTAGATGGAAACCTGTGGTAGCTTGGCTAATCGTGGGGCCAGCTCTGCTGCAGGATGACCTGTCACCAGGCAGCAGTTCTCCCTATGTTCTTCATGGTCTACTTGTTCTTTGTCTGTCCCAACCTGCTTGGTTCTTGTTGTGAGCAAGGGCAAGTAGAAATCTGGCCATGGGAGTACAAAGGCACATGTCTAACAGGACCCACGGGCTCTTAGAGTCCAAGTTTTTTTTCAGAGCAAGCATGGCACAGTCACTGAAGTCCCCAGTCACTGTAACACAGCAAGCCTCATGGTGAGGACTTCCCTGTGGCAGCAGGACCCAGGGCACTGGGAAGACCCATGGCCCTGCCCGCTCTCCTGCAGTGGTGACACTTACGGGGACCCTGGTCTGCAGTGTTACAGGGATTAAGTTTTCCAGATGTTGTTGGCATATGTTTCTGACTCATGATGGGGAATGACACCATTGGCACTGAAGCTACACAACTGGAGAGGTCCAGCTGGTCCTTTACCTCGCTGTGTGATGCAGGCACAGGAGGAGGATATTCTGTAAGAACAACAAAGCAGGAGACCAGGGGAGGAAAAGAAGGAAAGAAAAAGCTATGGGTGAACAGCAGGTAGAAACCTCTGAGCTATGCAGGGTACAGAGGGCTGTGGAAGAACCCTGCAGAGAACAAGCCTCCAAGCCAGGGAAACACTTATTTTAGGGAAAGCAGCGTGACCAGGAAATGCCTCCATTTCCCCCAGCAGCAGGAGGAGCTACTCCTTCCACGCTGCTTTGCAAAGGTCCTACTGTCCTTTAAAGAGCCAAGATCCCAAGTACAGCAACGTGAAGGTCAGACCAGGAGAATCAAGGGGAGCATAGGAACCCACTGCCACTGTCCCCAGGACCAGTGCCAGCAAAAGACAGGAAAGAAAGAATTTAGGGGCTGCAAAGCCCTCTACAGATCTAATAGGGGGTTTGGAGGGTTTTTTAATGTTCAAATGTGCCCTTAGTGAAATATCTTCTAGATGAAAATGATATTCACTGCTGTGGCAGCTCCACCTCCTCAAGCACTTGGGTAGCTGGAAAGGCAAGGTGAGCCACACGAGTCTGTTCAGGGTTCTGCAGCAGGAGTTGATGCACAGCTTTGCTCTCTGCTCTGGCAGCATTTCCGCCAGCCACTGCTCCTCAAAGATCACTGATCCCTGTGGCTTGGGGTGGGCACAGGCGTTTTGATGTTTGGCGGCAGTAGGAGAATACAGAGTGTCTCATTCACCTATAGGAAATTTGTCTTTTGTTTATCTTGTAGAAAGTGACAATCCTGACTCGCACAGGGCTGATGGAGGATCTGTGTTCATCCTGGCTCTGTACGGGCCATCTAGATAAATGGTTTGCTCATTATGCCCAGAGTCACACTGTGAAATGATGGTATCGGGGCTCGGTTTGTTTGTAATATTAGCTTAGACTGGAGCCTCTTCAGGACAAGGCATTCTGCAAGTCACTGAGCCAAAGGGAGCATCAAGCCTGAAGACAGACAGAAGAAGGAAGCAAAAATTAAACCCCAGAGACTCCTTGTTTAGAGGTTTCTTAATCCAAAAGACTAAAGCTTGTGTAGATACTGCAGGAGGTAAAGGAATAAGGAATAAGGAATCACAGCCTTTCAGTATCTGAAGGGGGCCTACAGGAAGGCTGGGAAGGGACTTTTCATGATAGGATGAGGGGGCATGGGTTCAAACTGGAAGAGGGGAGATTTAGATTGGAAATTAGAAGGAAATTCTTTCCTCTGAGGCTGGTGAGACACCAGCACAGGTTGCCCAGGGGAGCTGTGGATGCTCCATCCCTGAAGGTGTTCAAGGCCAGGTTGGATGGGGCCTTGAGCAACCTGGTCTAGTGGGAAGTGTCCCTGCCCATGGCAGGGGGATTGGAGCTAGATGATCTTTGAGGTCCCTTCCAACCCAAACCATTCTATGATTCTATGAAATATGGAGCCAAGAAGTGGTATCTTTGCCTCATTCCCCTGGTGGAGATTTCTGGGTTTCCCAGTGGGATAACTCCACTCTCTGGGGGGGCAGGAGGGGTGTTGTCTGAGGACTCCTATCCTGCTCCCCAGATCCCATGTGGCCCTAATGCTGACCATTGCAATGCTAAAGCTTGGCTGACCTGCCAAGCATATTTATATAAGGGAATGTAAAGTCCTGACTTTACCGTGCTGTCCTACTTCCATGTTGTTTGCATACTCTCATATCGAGGGCACTGGGTTTCCTCAGAGCTCCCCCCACTTTTGACCCTGTTCATGTGAAGGCATTTTGAGGCTGGCTGCTCCTTTTCCAGGCAGGTTTCTTGCAGCCTAGTGTCACATTTGGCCAACATTTACTTACAAATGAGGAGGAGCATTCGCAGAGCTGTGAAACTGTCATTTATGAGAAGATGGGATGTGTGAGATCTGAAGAGAGCTGCAACTGCTGGAAACTGTCTTCAGGGTGCCACATCTCTGGAACCAGTCGATTTCTCCAATCAGGGGACTGAACTGGCTCCAGCCACTCCAAACCCAGCTCTGCATGACTTTCTTCTCTTACCCACCCACAAGTGTGTATCGAGGGCTGGTGGCCCAGGCCTTCAAGGGCCCCACTCTGGCCAGTGGTTCTCAGAGAAGATGCAACACCCAGTGGGATACTGCTCATCTCTGTAACCTCACTGAAGCCCTAGAAATCACCCAATGGCCCTGCTAGCCTTATGTGCTTAAAGGAACTCAGACAATGGGCTTTACCAAATTGTAACCAATTTATGGTTTCAGGTTCAGTAAAACGGAACAAACTTTTAAAATGCTGCTATTTTCAGTTGAAAAATGGCCATTCAGCAGTAGCCCATCAAAAGCTACTCCTGCTTTAATTTGGTTGCCACAGTTTTCATGACTGTTCTTATGGAAATGCAGATTAGAGTGGTTTCTGAGTAAGCAGCATACTCAGTAATATTCTGAAAATATAAGGTAAACCATTTATTACAAATATCATCCATTTTCTTCATGAGTTTAAAAACCCACAGCAAAGTCACTGTTCTAGTTTTCTCATAACTTAATGACCTCCATGTTTTTCAGTCAGTGCCAGAGATGGAAGTCAAAGAGCAAGTGATGGCAGGAAGCTGTTTTTGGGGTTGTCTTGCACAGCTGTCTTATTATTGTCACTTGCTCAGAAGTTTATGCTGGAAGGACACGCACCAGAAGTGGGTCAGGGCCTTGAGTGCACCAACGAGCTGTCATCACCCTGACCAGCCTGTAACCATCTCTCTGCAATCCTTCTGCATCTCTCTCCTCTTTCCCAGGGGCTTAGCTGCCACCCCATCACCACACTCCTCCCTGCGTATGTCAGACAGACAAAGTCCCTTAGGAGTCCTTGTGGAGAAACCTCTAGCTGCCTGCAGACAACCTCAGCTGGTGGCAGCTGAAGGCACCTCCTGAAACTGCAGCGTGAAGTAATTGTGGCACACTGGTGTAGTGTGCCCTGCATTACCCTGTCAGTCCATGCAGCCTCCAAAGACAGGACACCCTGCTCGGGAGGGTCTGCAGCGTGGAGGTGTTTTCTGCTGAAGAGAAGAAGAGTTTAAAACAGTTTAAGAAAAAAAACCCAGCTCTCCCAGAGTGCCAATGGGCATGCTTCAGTGTTGTTAGGGACTTCAAAAATCACACTGAGGGGTTTTCCTAGGACTATCATGCATGTGTTTGCAAAGTGCAGGACACTGAATTGACTGAAATCCCACCCTTCTGCAGGAGGGCATTGGCAGACCCCAAATTACAGGTGGTCATGGCAGAGGTGGCAGACTCCTCGGGGGTCTCTGTTGGGTGCCCAGGCTGCCACCATTAAGTATTTCTGGATGCAGATACTTCCAATGGAAATTTCATTTTCTTATTTCGCTGAAAGTGCCCACTTTGCATGAAAAAGCAGCCCTGGAAATAGGTCTGTGTCTATCTATGTCTGTTTCATCATCATCCTCACACAATCCTCTCTAAGCTCACCGCATGAGGGATTCCAGTCCTGTGCAAAGAGAGAGAAAGTCCTTTCTGGTGGGTCTACAAAGGGCACATCCCAGAAAGGAAAATAATTGCAATAGAGAGCCTGAACTTTATCTTTTCCATGCAGTGCAACAGCATCGTTCTGAACTAGCTGATCATAATTTTGCACTGAGAAAAGCAAAACATTTTTCCTTAGCATTTCCAGTGTCATGGAGAATCAGTGAAGAGAGAAAAAGGTGAATGCTGCAAGTGGATTTTTCCCTGTAAATGCCTGTCCTCTGCCCTGGGGAAGGAGCCACTCTTGAGTTGGGTCACACAGTATGTTGGGCGTTTCAGAGCTGTTCTGGCCCCTCTCTGGCTCCTTCATGAAGGTTATGCTGCTCCAACACATCCCATCCACACATGCCCTTCAAGTCTGTGATACCCTGTCCTCTGTGTGTCCCTTACTGTGGTGCAATTCCACCTGTAGGATCAGCTTCTTGAACCTGGGGAGGTTTAATGCAATTTCCTGAGACTCTCACAGCCATTGCAAAGTCCCGTGGGTCCTGGTTTTGCTGGGACAGAACAATTGGCCAGCCCTGGTCAGCAGGCCATGACCAGTTTGGAGTCATGCAGGGCACTGACCCAAGCTGGGTGTAGATGTGTCCAGACCAGAACCGTCACACCCACTATAAAGGGAGAGGTTTGCTGAGGACAGGAGCTCCTTCTGCTTAGGGCTCCTCCTGATCCTCCTCTTCCTTCTCCTCCCACTTCTTCTCATCCCTGGAGGGGCTTGCTCACTATTTGGATCCCAAAGATACTTTCCTGTTTATGTGACCACTGTACAATCTCTGGGCTGAGTACAACTTTTTGTACTTTTTACTGGCACTGGCAGTAGTTTGGCTGTTTCATTAAATCTGTTTCCATTTCAACCCACGGGTGTCCTCTCCTTTTCTTGATCCCTCTTCTCATCTGCGGAAGGGTCATCAGGTGATAGAGCAACTGCTGAAGTTTAGCCCTGAATACGAGCTAAATGGAGACACCGTGTCACTGGTGGACAGAGGTGCCAGTTTCCTTGGTTTCTGCTCAGTGCCTTGAACGGCAGGAGTAGAAAGTTTGTGTCTGACCATTTATTCCTAGTGATCCATAGCCTCTCTGAGCAGGAGAGTAACTGCCAGCTGCTAATTAAATATCAGACCTGAGATGCAGAGTGTGCACTGTGTTAAGCTCTGCATCTTATTCATTTGGGTGGAATTGTACTTGTGGAATGCTTTATACAGACACAAAATTAAGCCTGGTGGAATTAAAGCTTCCTTTAATAGCTTCCTGCAATGCTGGTGGTGTTGACACTTTGTCCTTGCATCCATCTGACACGCTTTTGGGTGGGGGAAGAAGAACTTCCATCTCTCTGTGGATTCTGGGGCAATTGGTGTGGCCTGTCTTTCTCGTGGGAATGGGAGCAAAACCAGGTAGAAAGCATTCAGACCCTGCTGCAGAGGAGAAAATTTCCCTGGGGGTGCAGGGAGGGTGTTTTGTACCTGATTGTCCACTCATCAATCAAGAGAAGGCTCCTTGGTCCTTTAGACCCACAAGGCTCTTAGTGAATCAGGAAAGAGCTTTTCCTGGGGTTGCTTTGGACAGCAGTTCAATGCATTGGGTGCTCAGTCATGCCAGTCCGAGGGGTTTCCAATTGAAAGGCTGCAGAGAGATGCTCCCCACCATGCTGGACACCATCGCTTATGTTAATTGAGCTCCCCATAAAGGACAAACAAAGGCAGGTGGCATGAACAAACTCATTCCTGGCCTTATTCTGGCCTGAATGCAGCAGCCCAGCTGCGTGCAGCCTCTGAGCACTGCTACCACAGCAGCCCTGCAGCTCTGCGGGTAGACCAGCAGCTGGTAAGCAGTGAGGCTTTTTTGCATCAGAGCTTTTTGAACTTTACAAACCGTTTTGTCTTGTTTAGGTCAGGAACGAGCTCTGCATGTGTGTAGATCCATGCAGACACAGGGCATTGCCCCAGGCACAACGCCTTCACATTCAACCGTGGGCCATGGTGCTGTCCCTCACCTCAGCTCCCACTCTGGTCTTGCTCATGGTCCTGCTTCTCTTGCTTATAATGGAATTTTCCTCACTTCCTAGACCAATTCTTGTGCTCTGCTACCTCCACACCATGTTTGCTCTCCAGTTGTGGTTACAGAAGCGGTGCTTGCAGCCATCCGTGCCTGCGGGGACTGTGCCTGCTCTTTGCAGAGCATTGCATGGCCCCAACCCACTCAGCCTTCTCCTGGGAATGAGCTGCTGCTGCTGCTTCTCTGATTCACTGGAGCCCTCTGGGCTTTCCCTGGTACAACGGGGAGCAGTGTTTTACCTGAAGTCTTATTTTCGCTGCATCAGCTTAATAAAAGGCAGAGTCCACTTCTTTTATGTGAAGGGCTGAAATCTGATTGATCCTTTGCTGCCTGACTCTCAGGGTATGGCTGTGTGATTGTCTGGCGTTTCATTATGTTATCTCTCTAGATTTTATTTCTCGTTCTGGCAGGAATCTTTAAATTATACTCTCTGGACAGTAAATGCCAGCAGAGACATTTCCTCTTTTCACAAATTTTAATGCTCCTCCTAAGCCCAGATGGAGCTCATTTTGGAGCACTTTTTGGGGGGATTTTGACCCTGTTGTTTTAAATTCCTTCTTTTCCCTGTCATCTTTGGGGTGATACCTCTAAAGCAAACATGCAACAATATTCAAAAATCTTAATCCAAATCCTTTGCAAGGACAATTTCTCCATTTTCTTTGCTCTCATGGCCCCACAGTTATTTCTTTCCACCATCAGGAACACCTTTGCCTTCTCCAGGACTCACAGCGGAGGGTCCAGGGCCAGTGTCTCTCAAGGCAGCTCCAGTTTTCCTGCACTCCATAAAGACCAGTGAGATCTTCCTCTCAATCCCAAACTGCCAGCTGACATTGGTTGGAGAGACTTTGCCTGCAGAAGGAGTTGAGGCAGCTTGCTCAGTCAACAGCCCTTATATTACAGGCAATTGCTTACCTGGGTATCGCAGGAACACAGGCTTGGATAAGGTTCTAGAATGACTAATTGCAATCCAGGAGGTGACATAAGACACCTTAAATCATCCCTTTCTTCAAGGCTCATAAAGCTTTTGGCAGGAGGTAAGTTTCCTGCCTCTTTATTACTCTACAGCTTTAGTCTGTGGCTGTTTCACATTGTGGTAGTTTAGTAAAACCGTGGCAGGTCCCTGCGGGAGCCCCCAGTGGGCTGTGGTTGCAATTTCAGGCCAGCTCTTGCTCTTCCTCTCCAGAGGAAAACCTTTGATTTGTGTGGTACACCTTGACTTCAATCACAGGCTGCAGATGTGGGTCCCAAACAAGGCACCTCTGCTCTGTCATGCTGCCATCCCATGCAGTGGAGAGATGCTCTGTCCTGTGGGACACTTCGCTGAGCCATGGAGCTCTTACCCTGCTACCTCCCTCCAGGCACAGCAAGCCAGAAATGATTCACAATTCTTGTTTAGAGAGATGCATTTTGCAGCAGCTATCCCCATACCCCCTTCCACATCACTCAGGTTGCCTGGTGTGGACAGGGACCTCATGCCCCCTTCTCAGTGGCAAAGTCTTCCCCACATCTTCCCCAGAGGTGCTTAATCCACACATTACTTACTTTGCCACTGATTTATCTTCGTGGAAATAGGATTTCCACAAGGAAGTGTCCCCATTCTCACCAGGGAGGGGCTGGGCAAGCAAAGCACAGGGCCCAGACAGCATCCCATCTGAGCAGCCTGGGCTGGAGGGTTGTTAAAGAAAGACATAAAACTTCAGCACTTTTTTTGTTTGTTTGTTTGTTTGGTTTTTTAAGAGAGGAGATTCACAATCTCCAGGAGAATCCTCCAGCCACTGCCATTTTTTTCTATGGAAACATCATTAGCACCTGTGCAGAAGGGAAGGGCCATATTCCCCCTGGAAGGGAAGGCTGAGATGGTTTTTAGCCAGATCCATTCCCAGGTCAGGCTGATGTCCTGTCCAAGTTGAACATGTGTTTTGGAGGGAGGGTGAAGGTAGGATCAGCCCCACACAGGAGGATGGTGGACATCCATCATTTAGTAGCAGCATGTGGCTACATCAGCTTAAAGTCCAGGCAGATCCAGACCCAGGAAGTACCAACTGCCCTTCACAAGCAGAGATGTGTCAGGTTTGCTCAGCCTTGAACTGCTGAGCAGCAGCACCTTCATGGTGGACCCTCCATAAGGGTCACCAGATGGTTGTTTTCCTTGGAAGTCCCAAAGCCATTATGTTTAATGAAGTGATAATGAATGTCTGAGACTTGAAAAGCCTCAGGAGGGAGCAGACTCCTGTGCAGCCTGGCAGGACACAACATCGAGAGAGGTGACACCCCTTGGCATGTTTGAAGGACTCTCCGTGCTGCTCATTACTGAGGATTCAGTCTTTAGGAAGGACCCAGTTCAAGCTCCACATTACACAGTCCCAAGAGGCCTACCCAGTGATGCTGCACCCAGATCCCACCCAAGCTGAAGAGAAAGAGAAGACTTTTCTGAGATGTGCAGGCTTGATTTACGAACGCAAATTAATACAGAATTTCCTGTGCCTGCTGGCGACCAGTCCCAGTGCTCAACTCCCCACACTGTTATAAATGTACTCCTTGTTTTCAGCTGGTTCCTTCAAGCTCCACATTGCAGCCATCGGACCTTGTTCTGACTTCTCCTCCTGATTTAAAGCATCCTGCTCTTACAAATCTCTTCCTTGGGAACATACTTATGATCGTCTCTCTTTTTTACCTTCTCTCAGAGAAGGCACAGGACTTGGCACAGCTCAGGCTTGGCTGCCACAATACCCTGGTGATGTGCGGCAGCTCATTTCCTGCTCTGTGGATTTTACCAGCAATTACCTTTGTTATTATTATAATTCTCTTGCAGATCAGTAAGAGATAATGGGCAACACTGGGCTGAGAAAAGATCCCCAGAAGAAATTTCCCCTCTGAGAGAACACAATAAATACACCAAAGGTTGGACTTAGCAGCCACCCTGGGTGCCTGAATTTAGTAGTTGGTTGTCCTGGACATCTCATAGCTTTCTTTGCCTGGCATTTGCATTGTCCCATGGATGGCAGGTCTTGCAGAGCCACAGTATGATTCAGGTCAGAGAATCTGACCCCTACCAGAATGGTAGGTCCAAATGTCCCTTTCAACCCCCACCATTCTGTGGTTCTGTGATCCTCCTGCAATCTGCCCCTACAAAATCAAGCTGCATTGCCTGAGAACAGGCAGCCTTGGGACATACCTGCTGGGGTCACCTCTGGCCTTCCCCACCGCTGGAAATGAGTGGCGATGCCCCTGTCTATAGCTAATCAGCACCTGCCACCCTGCATGAAGCCAGCTCAGCTCTGCAGAGCTGCACCTTCTTGCTGAGCAGAGCTCGATGCTCTGGTGCTCGGAGAGGCTCAGGTGCTTCTCTCTTTCTCAGCACAAGGAGCATTGTAGGGGCTCAACCATTTGAGTATTTTCTTCTCTGTGTCATCTTGGATGTTCACACCTATATTTGCATTTTCAAGCACCAAAGTTCCACACCTCTGCCTCTTCAGTGGTAAGTGCACACCTGAGGACAAAAGCATGTGGGATATAACAAGTGTATGGATATCATGCTGGGAGAAAAGCAGCTTCTTCATCATCTTAAGTGCTGCTTAGTTGCACTAAGTTGCACTAAGATGCTCTGACATGCCAAGAACCCACTGCTCAGGAAGGATGTTGGTAAATCCTAGTGGCCTGGGGATGGTCATGTTGTCCAGAAGTCCTAGCAAATGCAAGAAGCAAGTCAGGGGCAGGGCCTCCTGGTATGTTCCCAGGTATATTCCCACAAGATTACTTCTGCCCTTCCTTCGAGGAAGGAAGGAAAGGTAAAAGAGAGTCCCCCTTTTCCCTGCTGTAGGCTGTAATTTATCTCAGCATCAGAGCAGCCATGGTGGATCCTGGTGTCCTGATCCTGCACAGTGAGATGTTCCATGCAGTGGGATGGCATTTTCCCAGCTGGGATAAGTGTTTTGGTGAGGTGACAGAAAGGAAACGATGTGCCAGGGACCAGAAGGTCCTCAGTGTATTACAACTCAGAAAGCCACTGAGCAAGATAAAACCAAATCAGAGACAAAGACTCATCTATGGGGACACCATGGGAAAAGAGAGGCTTGTTTATAAGTTCTTTTATTTCTATTCCACCTGGCCTAGTCACCTGGTGTTCCTCCTCTTTCAGAAATGTGCTTATTCAAGTTTATATTCTAATAAAACTGGATTTAGAGTTTAAAAGCCCTTTTGGTCTTTGAGAGAGTTCACTGCAGGGAAGAGGTGTGGGCAGATCTACCGCTCTGCTCCGTCTGGGTCCCTGTTTCAGGAGCCCACATGTCCTGCAGAAGCAGCCGAGCACAAGATCTGCCCCAGTGCAGCCAGTACAGGGGTTTCTGGAAGGCTTGGTTGCCAGAGGAGGGCTGGGAGGCTGGAGTAGGAGTGCAGGCGTAGCTGCCTGGCACAGACCAAGGAGAGGAGGGAGGGCGAGGGAGCTGCCGGGAGGGACCGTGATGCTCTGTGTTATGAGGGGTCTGGGAGGCTGCTCTGGCTCAGATTAGCTTCTTGATTACTGCACTGTGTTCTCATCAGAAGAGAAGAGGGTTTGATCAAAGGAAGATTACCTCCAAAGGGGAAGAGGAGGTTTCATTAGAGAGGCTTAGATGATGTGAAGTAACTTAACTCATCTTCTGAACGGCTCAGCTTAACCCTTCGGGAAGGGTTGCTCTCCACTCCTGCCTGTTTCAGCAGGCAGGTCTCAGTGCAGGCAGATCACTCAGAAACTCAGAGGTGCTCCAGGACTGACACTTGGCCCCAGATGTCTGGCCTCAACACGCAACATACACACAGGCTTTTTCTGCAGTGATTAACCTGGGCAAGAAGCCTCTTCCAAAGCTACCTCCAAAGGTTAGAAGTAGAATTGGCAGCAATCCTGTGCACTTGCCAGCACAAAATCCAATCAAAGATTGTTTTGTGCAGGGCCCAGTTACTGCTGCTGCTGATCAGGGCTGGCTGGTGCAGTGAGGCATCTCCCTCCTCCTTTTGGGGCAGGAGATGCGCCTGTTCCTTGTCCTTTTGGTACATAACCCTGAGGTGTGCCTACATGAACTGTTAGGTTTGAAGCCATCACCTCCAAGGAGAACCAACAGCTCTCATTGTTCAGCTTTTTCTGGATTTGCCTCCAGAGCTTGGCATGTTTAAAAGTGAAAATAATTGGTTTGGTTTCATCTGTCCAAACAGCTGCGTGCAAAGTAGATGCCTCCCATCTTCTCCTGCTCCCCAGAGCTTATTGTCTTGCTTGCCTGTACCGTTGGCTGAGAGAAATAGGCACTTCTAGGGCACAGGAAATCTTCTGCCATGAGAGATATTTGAAGAAATGCAGCTGAGCTGCTCACAGAAACATCTCCGCTCCCCACTGACAATGGGAGTCCAGACAAGTCGCTCTGAAGAGGCAGCAAAGAGGTTAGTCTAGTGTTTACCCTGGGCATCAGGTCAAGTTTTAACTGCAAAATGTAGAATGAAGTTCTGAAACCGCAGGCAAGTGTAAAACAATCCTAGAGCAGACCTGGCAGCAAAACTGCTCTGTCTTTCCGGGATTCCTCACCCAAGGTCCCTGAGATGTGTATCGGCCAGGAGAGCAGGGCAGCAACCCACATGACAGTCACTCCTCTGAGCTGGACCTGCACTGAGCCAGGCAGGCAGGGACTGCCCACTCCTGAGCAGCTCAACCCCTCCATCTTCTCTCTCTCCATCCAGAGAGACCCCGTCTCCTCTTCCCTTCTTTCTTTTATTTATAAACCTAGTGAAGCTGCTGCACAGGCAGAAATGTACGGAGAGCTCGTCTTGTGGGAGCGATACTTTTGCTGTTCAGAGGTCTCTCAGCCACTTCTCTTATGCTGCAAACAATCAAAGTGCCCACTGTGCACATGTTCTGTCAAGCAAACAGGCTTTAATGTGGCTATAGTGTCCTTCACAGTATGATCAGCTCTGGGATGGATTTGGTGAGAGGAAGCTTTGTCCAGGCCACCCCTGGCTTCAGGTATGCTGGACCTTACACTCTCTGCCTTGGAAGAGATCTCAAGGGTAGCTAACCCCTCATGCAAATACTTACAGGTGAGGGAAGGAAAGGGCTCAGGAGATGTTAAATTATGATATTCCTTAATATTCAAGGAATTTACTCTGCAGTGTGAGTGACACTCTCAGCAATGCGTCCTATATGGAGCATTCCTTGGCTTCGTGTAGGTTTGGCCTACCTTGACCCTTCTCTGTAGATTTACAGTGACCACTTAGGACAAGACCAGGATTTTCCTGGGAAAGGGAGGCTGTGTGAAGATCTGAGCTGTCAAAAGTCTAACGGAGCTCTCCTCTGAAACTGGAAACAAATGGCCAGGCTTTGGTGTGCCATGGGCAGGGCTGACTTGGAGAAAATCTGATGCATTTTAGAGTCCTTTTAAGAGATGTAAAGGGAGGATCTGTCAAGATAATGATGAACTATAAGAAAAGATCTCTGCCATTTTGGCCTCCCACTGCTGGGATGAAGGAATCCATCCTTCCATCACCCAGCTCCTGGGAACCCTTGCCAGAAATGATGAGTTCGATACCCAGCCTGCGTACATGAACCAAGCCTTGAAAATGCTGGGAACACAGCCTTGTACAGCTCCTCTCTCTTTGGCTTTTCTTCCCCTGCCCTAATTCCTTCTTCTCCCTCTCATCTTGTCCTCATTTCCTTCTGTGTAGCAAGATGCTGGCTTACCTGGATGCAATTGCATCCTTTGTGGTATTGCTGGAAGCACTCAACTGACGAGGGCACTGAAAGGGTTAACCAACTTCATGGCTGACATAAGTTTGCGAGGTCTCAGAAGAATGGATCACTGAATGTACTGAAGCCATGTTCCTCCAACAGCGACTTGCAATTTGATCTCTCACCAGAGACGTATTTTCTGTTTTGCTGTTCTTTTTGGCCATGTTAATGTATTTTGAGCCTTGTTTTCCCTTACAGAAAGCAGAATCAAATTCCAGCAATGACAGCGCCTTAGCTTAGCATCATTCAACTGATTTATTCCTTCGCCCTAGAAAGCACAGTTATTACTTTCCTTAATAACATCAAAGAGGCTCTCAGACAAGGGACTTTTCTCTATTAACATTTTCTATTGCTAAAGAAAAGTGAGTAAGAGATGCTGTTACAAGGGAAGACTTACTTAATACATTGCAAATGCTTTAACTGCATTGTCCCCACCCTGAACTCCTCATTAAAGTTCACACAGGCTCTTGATGGTGCTCATGGCCCTGAGAATAAGCATGCCAAGATTTCTTGTGCCAAAAGCCCCACATAAAGTCCCACTCTGGACTGTGGCATGATCTTCTTTGCACTCGATGCTCAGATCCCAATTGCTCCATCAGGAGAAGTGTGGGGGAAGCAAAGACCCTGGAGAAGGCGTGGGAAAGATTCCAGTAGCCGACAGTATTCAGTGATTGTGGCAGGACTGTGGCAGAGAGGCAGGATAGAAAAGAGAAGGTGGGACAGAACGGCTGAGAAAGAACCAGGAGACGTAGGAAATGCTGGAATGTTCATGGCCACCAGATGAAGGTCTCTGGGCCTGGGGACTCCAAAGACTTCCCACCCCTGAGCTCTCAGATAGCTGCATTCAGTGGCTTTCTGAACCAAGTCTTTCCGTTTTCTCACAGAGCAGCCCTTGGACTGACAAGAAAACTCGCCCCATGTCCCCCAGTTTCTTGTTACTGTCTTCTTCATCCTAGCCTGAGCTAGCAGGACTGGTTGATTGCTCTCACACCTGGTGCTCAGCCAGCCCTACAAACATGTCTTCTGGAAATCATAATGTATGAGCATCCCTGCCAGAGATCAGTCACCACATTCCTGTTGGTAATCTCACGGGCTGAGCGCAGGGCTGGTGTCTTTTGTGAGTGAATCTCCTCAGAAGATGCAAAAACAGAGGAAAGGGATTTATTAAACGAGCAATGGGTAAGGGCTTCAGATTGATCTGTCACAGGCAGGAGTGAGATGGATAGAACTGGCCATGCTCCACTAGGGAGCAGATCATGGTGTCTCTGCTGCATCTCCTCGTCCTGCTGCAGGTCCCTGACTCAGGCACCCCATGTCCCAGGTCTCCCTGTCCATCCCTTGAATGTTAGGACCAGTCTCCATGTTTGGTGGGGACTACAGGTGTGTTTAGTGGGTAGACCTGCACATTCTCAGGGGCCAATTCTCCTTTGCTTATCCACCCACCACAGTACCTCTCTGATTTCTGTGTCCCCGCTATGAAATGGTCTCACTTTGAATTACATTAGTAGTCATGGGACTCTTGGCCCAAGACTGAGAGTCACCTGGGGAAAAGGGCAGCCTGAGCTCCCAATCCTGCTCTAAGTAATAACTGCAAAATATTTTTTTCTCCAGTGCTTATTTCAGGGGAATGAAGAAGCGCAAGGAGAGGGCAAAGCCTTCAGATAGACACCTTGCTTTCCCCCTCACCAGTATGTAACTATGACATAAATGGCTCATGCTTCTTGACCTGGGACAAAGGTGGTGATCACAGGCCACATAACAGTAGACTATTACTGCAGTGTGCCCATGCACCAAGACTTCAAGTCCCTCACAGTCTCCATTGCCTTACTTTCCTCCCTGAAGGATCTGAGGAAAGTAAGGCAATGGAGACAATGCCATTGTTGGGACCAGACCTTCATTTCCTCCAAGGACAACACACAGGTCTCCACTGGTTGCCTTATCACAAGATGGGTTCAGAGGAGACCAATATCTTCTTTCTTGTCTGAGGAGCTGCCAGCATCAGCCTCATGTTGACTCAAGCTGGACTCATGATTACTCAAGCTGGACTCATGATTTCTCAAGCTGGACTTGAAGAGGCTTGAAGGTCACTGGTGCTGCTCAGCTACTCACTCTCTGCCAGCAGCTTCAATACTTATTTCCTAAGCAATTCCATGGTCAGGCATGCTCCAGACTGGATGTCATCTCTGTTGTGGCTGTTAGTAAAAGAAAATCCATGCAAGGATTTGGGAAGAGGCAGGCAGGTCTGGGATCTCACTCTGGCTACAGGACTTCCCTGAAGTCCCCAAGGGACCATGCTTGGGAACAGTCTTCACCTTCTCCACTTCTCCCTCCTTAATGACCCCATAGTGGGGACTGGTTAAGATTTCCTACAGGTCCTTCAGGCAGCTCAGGAAGGAAGATGAGAAGCTAGAGCCTCACCTTTCCATGAGGAACAGAAAGAGAAATCAGAGTCCTGTGCGTGTGGACGCCTGAGACCTGGTGCAGCCAGGAGTCAAACATCATTAGCAATATTGCACATTAGAGAGGGTAATTTTCTAACAGAAAAGATATTGCACCCAACATGAGGTAATTTATTTTAGATCTCGTTATGATAGATAAAGATGAATTAATCACCATGCTGGAAGTTAGTGGTTGCCTAGGGACCCATGATCATGACCTGATTATATTTAATATAGGCAAAGAGAGAACAGTCCCAACCAACTCTATATATCTATAGACACACACACTCACATGGCGCTTTAAGAGGCTCATTTCCCAAAGCTGGGGAAAATTATGAGTGGAATTAATTTGGAGGGAAATTTTAATCCAAAAAAGTGAATAAAGATGGGAAGTTCTTTAATGAGAGCTTATTAGGTCATAATTTCACCTCAAAGAAAGAAGACAATTTTGCCTAAAAGTCCACACTGATTTAGTGACAAAATGAAGGAGGCCATTAGAAATAAAAATGCAACATGGAAAGAAAGGAGAAGAGAGGAGAATTCATGGTTACTGGTAGGAACTGCAGCAAGAAGAGACAGGAAATTGATAAGGAAAACTGAAGACAAGAAAAAAAAATTCCATGGCTGGTAGGTTGGAGAACAATATAGTTTCTAAAGTGGTGTATTGGATTTGTGTGGCCAGGTTTTGGTAGTGGGGGGGATACAGAGGTGGCTTCTGTGAGAGACGAGCTTCCAGAACCTTCCCCCACATCTGACAGAGCCAATGCCAGTTGGCTCCAAGATGAACCCATTGCTGGCCAAGGCCAAGGTCATCAGTGACGGTGGTAGTGCCTCTGGGATAATGAAAAAGTGGTCAGGCATTGGAACAGGGAAGTAGTGGAGTCACCATCCCTGGAGGTGTTCAAAAAATGAGTAGATGTGGCATTTCAGGACATGGTCTAAGGGCCAGGGAGATGTTGGGATGAAGGTTGGACTCGATGATCCTAGAGGTTTTTTCCAACTTAAATGATTCTGTGATTCTATGATGCTGTCTAAGAAGGGGAAAAAGTTGCTGCACAACAGCAATTGCAGCCAAAGAGAGGAGTGAGAATAAGTGAGAGCAACAACTCTGCAGACACCAAGGTCAGTGAATGAGAAGGAGCAGGTGCTCTGGGTGCCAGAGCAGAGGTTCCCCTGCAGCCCATGGTGAAGACCATGGTGAGGCAGGTTGTCCCCCTGCAGCCTGTGCTGGTCCAGAGTGGAGCAAATATCCACCTGCAGCCTGCAGAGAACTCCATGCCAGAGCAGGTAGATGCCTGAAGGAGGCTGTGACCCTATGGGAAGCCTGTTCTGGAGCAAGCTCCTGGCAAGACTGTGGAGAGAGAAGCCCATGCTGGAGCAGGTTTTCTAGTAGGACTTGTGACCCTGTGGGGAACCCACACTAGAGCAGTCTGTTCCTGAGGGACTGCACCCTGTGGAAGGGACCCACGCTGGAGCAGTTTGTGAAGAGCTGCAGCTGTGGGAAGGAGTCATGATGGAGAAGTTTGTGGAGGACTGTCTCCTGTGGGAAGGACCCTATGCTCTAGCAGGGGAAGGGTGAGGAGGCCTCCCCTGAGGAGGAAGGAGCAGCAGAGACAACCTGTGATGAACTCACCACAACCTCCATTCCCTGTCCCCCCGTGCTGCTGGTGAGGAGGAGGTAGAGAAAATTGGGAGTGAAGTTGAGTCCAGGAAGAAGGGAGGGGCGCAGGGAAGGTGTTTTAAGATTTAGCTTTTATTTCTCATTATCCTACTCTGATTTGATTAGTAATAAATAAAACTCATTTCTCCAAGTCTAGTCTGTTTTGCCCATGAGAGTAATTGGTGGATGATCTCTCCCTGTCCTTAGCTCAACCCCTGAGCTTTTAGCTATATTTTCTCTCCCTGTCCAGTTGAGGAGGGCAGTGATAGAGTGGCTTTGGTGGGCACCTGGTGTCCAGCCAGGGCCAACCCACTGCAAGTAGTTTGGGTACACAGGAAACCACAAGTACAAGCAGGGTCTTTCCTAAAAAGAGCCATTTCAACCTGTAGCTAG
This sequence comes from Eurystomus gularis, assembly GCA_013400335.1. NCBI lineage: Eukaryota > Metazoa > Chordata > Aves > Coraciiformes > Coraciidae > Eurystomus > Eurystomus gularis. Next base: position 268,879 of record VZZY01009424.1, read on the forward strand.
TAACGTGGCAGAGCAGAGATTAATCAATAAGATACCTCCTCCCAGGAATCCCACACGAGCTGCCTTGTAAGGTCTTGGCCCAGTGGTGGTAACTTCACTGGAGCTAACAATTGAAAGCATCCTGGAGATGAGGTGAATGTTAACGCTGGACAGCTAGGAGAGCAAAGCAAACCAACAAAGGGGACTCCACGCAAGTGACTCCACCTGCAGTGGATGGCCACAGGGGACCTGAGTGCAAAAGGAATGGCGATGAAACAATATCCATAACTTGTTCTTGGTGGAGACACAAGCTCATCTGATGAGTAGGGCTTCACTTAGAGGTGTCATAGGCCAACATCGCTACTGAAAGAGGCAGCCCCATGCCGGGTTGCATGTTCCAGTCTGGTGGCATCCCTTCACTATTGACTCCAGGATTTGAGGCCAGCTGGGCTGGTGAGCTCACACCACATGAAGCTGACCCAAGAGCAACAGCTGAATGGTTTGTTTTAAGCCAGTTCAATTCCCCAGCCCAGGAAACTGCGATTGTTTTTTTTTTACCATTATTTTCCAGAAGCAGCATGCACTTACATGAGCTTAGTCTGTTTCTCAAACTGAGAGGCTTTTACATTTTCTTGGGTGTTTGATTTACTGTCACAAAGTATTCTGTTTAAAAAATAGCTCCACAGGCAGCAGAAACAATCATGCCTGGTTTCCTGTGGCTGCCTCCTGTGCGCTTCCTCGCGTGTCTAGCAATTTGGTTGATCTCAGAAGGAAGCCCTTCTCAGCAGAGCACTAATTTGGGTCAGCTTCCTCTAGCCTGGTTGCAGACAGCCATGGCATTGGTAAGAACACGGTATCTCTGAGACCTCTGCCTCTCAGCTGAATTTGACGGAAGGTGGCAACAGCAGGATTGACAGGCAGTAATATCACACAATTCCTGCTTCCTTAGGAAACCTGCCTGAAATGAACACCCAACTGCACCAGCCAAGCACTTGATAAATGGACTAAGGTCTCACAAAAGGATTTCCTGGAAAATCAGGCTTTCTGCAGATCAGGATATGGATCAGTGCTCATTCAACAGTTTCCCTCAAGATCTGGGGGCAAATAAAAACTACTTCCAGGTAGGTGGATGACAGAGAGAATCCAAGCAGTAGGCCACATCAGAATCAGTACAGGGTGATGGGAAACCCTTATTGTTTGTGCCTTATAAAGCAAAAATGGGTTTTAGTATGGCTGAGTTCCTGGCAACCAGTAGTTCAGATCAGCTCACTGCACCATGGAAGTTTCTGGCTATAGTCCTGGAGCCTCACCCAGCACTTCTGCCAATTCCTTCTCCTCATCCCCTGCACAAGGTCCCTTTCTACCAACCGACCCATGACAAAAGTCTCTTTTCCGTTTTATGAATATCTCTTCTGTGCTGAAGGCAAACTTTTCCTGCTTCCATTCTGCCAATCTGCAAGTTTCTAACCACTCAGGACCTGTGAGACCTTTCCTGTGTGCCCTCCTGAACTGGCTCAGCTCCTTCCTACAGTCAAACCACTACAAGCCATGAGACATGACAGAGGCCTGGCTCTTGAACTGCTTGTATTGTATCAATAATTCCCATCCCTTATGTGCTGGGATCTACAACATGGTTTATCATGCTCCTGTCAGGGTCATGTGGAGCAGGTAATTCCTGACAGGTCCAGCCACTGCCTATCCCTGCAGGAGCTCATGAACCGGTGCCATGTGGCTGTCAGATCACTGCCAGCTCTGGCAGCAGCCATGGGGAGCCTGTGACAGCCAGATCTGAATCCTCGCCGCTGGATCATAGCTAGCGAGGAGAGACCAAGATGAGAGCAGGTGAGTGGTGGCAGGACAAAAAACACGTAGCAGAGAAGCGGTCTTGGAGAATGGTGAGGCAAGGTCCAAACTCACTGCCAGCAAGTGCAGGGTTCCAGTTAACTGAGTTTGTGCTGTGAACGTAGGGGTACACGCAAGCAGAGGTGTGAGCCATGAAGGTGAAGGTGGTTTGACACCTGAGGAAGGGCATGGGATGGGAAGGTCATTACCCACTGCAGTGGGGCTCAAGAATAATGTCTTTTCCTGGTGGAGTTTATTCCTGTGGATCATTCTGGTGGTAGAATGTGAATGTCAGACACCCAGCAGCACCACGGCACGATTTAACACCCTGGGCAGGGGATCATCACTCTGCCCCACTTCCCTACTACATCCAGCTTGGTCCCAGGGGAGGGGAACAATCATTGGTGGGCAGATTTCCTGGGAGCTGCAGCAGACCATCTTCTCTGCCAACTGCTTCTCCTGGGGTCTGGGTGACCTGAGCACCTCAATGCATTCCCCCACTAGAGCCCGCAGTCCTGGTCCCACAGCAGGGATGCTCTGCATCCTCCCCCTTTCAGTGCTGACGAGGAGAAGCAGTGCTGGTAGCACTGCCCAGCTCTGAGAAGGGCACTAGGGAGGCATGGGGTGAAAATAAAGGCACAATGGAGAAAGGCATAAACCAGTGGAAGCAAGATGGGAACTGCCTGTTTTTGTACTGGTTACACTAAATCACAGCCTTGCCACAGCCTCAGTGTATCAGTCAACCATCCCAGTGGTGTGCAACCTTCCCCAAAGGACCATGCTGGGAAGTGGAGTGCAGGACAGTGATACTCAAAGAGGAGATGTTCTGATCCCCTCCAGCTTTTCAGTGGGGCCATGATTCCTGCTGAAGTGTCTCCAGGTACTCGCTGCAGGAAGCCTGGGACGCACACAACCAGCCCCGGGCCTGCCCTGCATGCACCGGTGTTTCTGTGCTCCGTAAGCAGCAGCCTTGGGATGTTTCAAGGCAAACAGTGCTTCATTCATGACCTTGTTGGCTTAAGACAACAACTTTCCCCTTCCACCAGCTGCAGCATGGGCTCTGCTGCCAGCCCTGGGCACAGAACGCAGATCAGTCACTCAGTGCCCGTTTATCCTGTGCCTGTTTATGGATGGTCGCATCCAGAGAGTGATGGTCAATGGCTTAATGTCCAGATGGAGGAAGGTGACAAGTGGTGTCCCCCCGGGGTCTGTGCTGGGGGCCCTTGAGGGCAATCCCTACTGAAGAGGCCCCTCATCTTCCTGCTTGTTCATACCAGGGCAGTTGTTTCAGAGAGGAGATGGAGGTTGCAGAATAATTTCATTTCATGTCAGCATGGCAATCTCTGCATCATCCTGCTCATGGCTGTCACCTGAGGACATCTCCCCAAGAGCTCTGCTAGCTCGAGAGCTCCCGTGGATGCCCTGCATGATTTGAGTGAAGAGATGCTCCTTCAACCTGCTGGTGATCTTCTTTAGATGCTGATGGTGGCAAGCAAAGCTGGCAGACAGCAAGAGGGGCCAAGGAGGGGGTCAGGAGGAGGAAGCCCACAGTGTGTCCTTGTGAACAGGTTGTGGATGGGGAGTGCATCAGCTCACTGCTCTGCTGCTCTGCCTCCATGCTGTGCTCAGCCCTGCTGCTCGCACCATGGCTGTGCCAGGCTGGGGTCTACCCCAGCTCTGCCAGGTCCTGTCCTCATCTGCTTCTCCATGAGGCTCAGGCGAAGGGGAAGCTGGACACCTGCACAGCCAGGCTGGGAGCCAATGATTTCATTTCTCCAAGACTTAGTTTCAGCTTCTGGGATGCTGAGGTGAGTGTGTGGATGCGCCACACTTCTTGATTCAGCTCCTCCTACAACTTCTTCTTGGAGATCAAGCACACTATCACAATAAAAAAATAATATGCACCAGAAACACACCAGAAACACTGTCAGGGAACGGACACCGTGGTTGGTGGCTTTGAGACAAGCCTGTCTACAGCTCATTATCTGATTGCAGTGAATGTGGGCAGCAGAGCACTGAGACACTCCACAGCTCCCTCACCAACTCCCCACATTCAAAACACTTGACTCATGTCTCAGAAAACATTATGCTGTCCAAAAATAATGAGATTTTAAAAATTAATAAACTCCAGCTCTGTTTATTTGCCTTCTATTTTTTTGGAGCTGTTAGGAATCATGTTTCCAGCTTTCCTCTGCAGTCACAAGTTTGGCTCTGATATGATTTTCATTCAAGACCGAGTGTCTCATGTAATCCCCTGACTCTTGCAAGCTGAAGCTGTAAGAAAAATAACAGCTCTCAGAGGACTGAATCATCAGAGCTGCCAACCCTGGTCAACCTTTGCAGGTTGGTAAAGTAGGGATGGGGGTGCTCCTAAGAACGCTGCTGACTTTGACTTGGAAACTAGTGAATTACCTGTAAATGCTTCACCTCTGGGTTTCATGATCCTTCCTGTGACACACGGGTCTTTTTCTACTCCTTAGCAAATTCCCAGGGCACACCTCCCCCTGATGGGACTGGTTCAGAGCACGAGCACTGTAGCGATTGCTGAGCAGTGTCTGAAGCTCTCACGGGGTTGGCAGGAGGACCTGAGTGGTCCTATCTACCTGCTGGTGCCATAGAGAGGAAACTGGCTTTGCTTTTGATGGCAATCTGTCCTGGCTTCTTTGCTGTGATGTAGGGCTTGGGCTGAGTTGCTGCTTGGGAACAGCGCAAACAATCACAGACACCGGAAGCTTGAGGAATTTCAGCAAGTTCAACCATTGGCCCAGTGAACAACATCAAATTCACACCCATCATTTGTCTTTTGCTCTTTTTCCACTGACAGTTCGTTTTGTCTCTGTGCCAGTAACACTGCTGCGAAAACTCTGCATTTCCCCAAAGCAGCAGACCAGGACTGGCTCCATAGCTGTCCTTCTGCTTGCCCTTATGTCATGTGTAGTGTCCAGGTCCAAAGTCTTCCAGAGTGTGCACCAACCCAGATGACGTAATTTGCTTCTCCTTCAGCCCCATGTAAGACAGATTTGCTGAAAAGCTCAACAAGAAAATTGATATTTTTTTCTGAAAGCCTAAGAAAATGAGATCAAGGGCTTGATATTCTTCAGTGATAAATCTGGGCGTGCTGACACTCCCCAGTGTCCAGTTCTTGTTTGTGCTCAGGAAACAAAGTGGCTTGGGGAGAAGAGAGACAGCCCTGCTTCCCGAGGTATTAGTAAGGGTGTCCAGCAAGGCTTCAGGGCTCCTGTCCAGCGAGAGGACCACTGCAGACATGCGCATTCCCCAGGAGCAGGTCTGACTCATCCTGCTCTGGATCAACTCCACGATCTCTCCGCAGTTGCTGGAGGAGAGACCTTAAAGAAAAGGTTCTTTGGTAAATGGGAACGTTTGTGTGCATATTTGTTCCCTGTTTTGCATCTCTGACAAACTGCGCAATCGAGGTTTCACCTGTGCTGTGATGGATTAAAGTTATTTTTACTCATCTTCTACTTTATCCCGCTGTCAGAATAACTCCCAGGTAATGCGGATTTCCACACGGTAGCCTGTCCCTCTGAGAGAAGAAAACTCTGACATCAGAGAGACCAGCTGATTTTCAAGGTGCCTGTCAACCCATCTCAGGGCTCCAGAGCTGGAGTGTTCTGTCTGGGGTCTTCTGGCACATATTGCTGGAAAATCCAGCTTATAAACTCCCTAAATCCTGCTCCTTTCCAGTGAGGCCAGCTGTGGTGGATGAGAAGTGGTCATCCTTGCAGAAGGATGCATATGCATAGGAAACGCTCATTAAAAATCAGCTGAATCTTCAGTGGGTGCACCTCTGGACATAAGCAGGTTGCAAGGCAGGGTTCCTGTAGACACCTTCTGTACCCTATGCTCCCGTGCAGGGACTGGTGAGCTTTTTTCAGATCTAAGGTGCACACAAAAAGCTTTGCAATTTATATCTCAGCTCAAGTCACAGTCTTAGAGGCCATGTAGGTACACAGGTGTACAATACATAAATACACACATCACATAAATTGTATATAATTATATATAAATATGTCTAATGACTCTGTTTCAGAAATATGTTATTTCAAGGAGGGTATAAAAACCTTTCCCTTCACTTTCTTATTTTGCAGCTGATCGAGAAAACGAGGAGGGAGCCTGTCCTGTGCAGCCAGCGTCACTCCATAATGAGCACCGTGCACGGGGCAGGACCAGGCTGGCACCATGCCCAGCACGCTCTGGAGGTCTCCGCTGTCAGCTCAGGGTATGGAAAAGCAGGATCCAGCTCCAGTGCTGGAGTCTGACCTGCCAGGACTGATTTGTCTCTCAATCCTGGCATGTCCTCCCGCACACCACAGACCTGTTGTTTCCTTCTTCTCGCACACCTCACATGCAGTTGTTGTGCAGGTGTGTCGGTTAATAGATTCGTCTGTCTGTCTGTCCATCTACCTCTCTTTCTATCTCTATTTTTCTATCTGTTGTTTGAGGTTTTGTTTTTCTTAAATTGAGTTTGTTGTTTCTGTTTTCTTCCTGTATCATCTGGAGGTTTCTCCAGCTAACTGCTGCTGTTGGCTGTTTCCCAGCTGGTGGGTCCCTCATTAAAAGGGCTTGCACCAGTGGGCTGTAACTGCAGGAAGAGGCTGGTGCCTCTCCTGGGGCTGGGGGAGATGATGGGCTCCTGGGTGGGAGGCGAGGACTAGTTCGGATGCTGATTTGGCAAAGAAGCTGCGGGGGCAAGGAGCAGACTGCATTTGCAGGGAGGATGAACATGAGAGTGGCAGGGTCTTTGCAGAGATCTTGAAGAGCCAAAAAAGCCTGAGCTCTGTGATGTAAAGGAGAAGGGACAGCAAGAGATGGGACTAGAGGACTTCTGGATGAAGATTTCCATCATGGGGGAGACTGGACAACAGTGGCTTCAGGCAGCATGGGAAATGACCTTTCTCTACCTGCTGATCCATGTTAGCAAATTGGTGCAGACACTTCATAGCCAAGGAAGGGGACCAAGCCCCATGAAGGGAGGTTTCAGACAGACCTGAACAAAGCCTGAGGAGCAGGAGGCAGCAGTTGATGCTGGCCATCACAGGTTCTCTCCTGTGCAGGATGGAGGCATGTAACTGCTGATCTGGGACTGTCACAGGCAGTGCTTTGGCTCATATGACATATGTCCCTTTGTGGTGATCATAGGCAAGGATGGGATCCACCTGACAAAATGGGGCAAGAGCATTTTTACCAGCAAGCTTACCAAGCTGGTGAGGTGGGGTTTAAACTGGGTATGCTGCGGGATGGTGATAACAGCTGGGAGTAGAGTAAGAGTTGGCTGGGACAACTTCTTTACACAACTTCTTGGATGCACAAGCCAGAGATAATGTCCTCCTGGATGTGCTACTCAAACAAGGAAGAGCTACCTGGAGATGTGGCAATGATACGGGTGTTGCTTGCAGTGACCATGAGATGGGGGAGGTCTGGGGAGGACAGCAGGCTTCTGCTTTTTCAAGGAATGAGTAGGTGGGATCCCGTGGGTGATCCTTTACTCTCTGAAGGGTAAAGAAGCTCAGGAAAATGGGCAGGTGTTTAAGGACAACTTCCTCCAAGCATAAGAACTATTCTTTCCAACACTCAAGAAAATCAGTATATTAGGCTGGCTAAAGAGGGAACTCTTGCTTGAGCTCTGACATAAGAAGGACACATAAATGAGGTGAAAGGGGTGGGAAAGGCTACACAGGAGGACTACAGAAACATGGTTCCAGCAAGCAGGTAGGGTGTTAGGAAACTTCTTTGATTGACAGTGACAAGGGATGTTGAGCATCACCATTAAAAGGGAAGGAATAAACAAGGGCTGTGTGGACGGCATGGGGAATTTAGTGACAGCGGGTGCATATGAGGCTGAGGAATCAATGTCTCCTTTGCAACTGTCTCCATTGACAAGGTCTCCCAGACCTTTGTGCTTAGAGAAGTGGTTCAGGGAGGACAACAAATGCCAGTAGTGGGGGAGGATTAAGTCAGGGATCTCTTGAGAAATCTCAACCCATCTAAGTCTGTGGGACAATGATGCCAGGGTGCTCCAAGTGATAGATGATGGCAATGTCAGGCTACGTTCTACCTTCTTTGAAAGATGAAAGAGATCAGAGGAGGTCCCCAACAACTGTAGAAAGCCTACTGCCACAGCTGGTTTCACAAGAGAGGATGAAGGAGTACCCGGGAACTGCAGGCTGGTCAGACTCACTTCAGTCCCCAGGACGAGCAAAGCAGGACATGCAGAAGGTGGCAGGGCCTGCTGAAGCTGCACCAGCTGCTTTCATCTCTGAGCTGAGCCATATCTTCCAGAACTCACGTTAAGGAGGGGAGGGAGGACTGAAGAAGGGCAGTGTGGAGACAGCAGTAAGATGGGGTAAAAGGCATCGCTGGCTCAGCCTGGCTTTGATATCAGAAAGAAGAAAGAACAAAGTACGAAGCCTTCAGTTTATATGTACATATGATATCTCTTGGTGATGAAAAAGAACCATCTGGGATTTGTCAGAAACAAATCATTTCAAATCAGACCAATTTTTTTGACAGTAACTGGCCCAGTGGATAAAGAGAAGCAATAAATGTGAAATATATTGACGTTAAGGCTTTTAACACAGTGCAACAGGATATTCTCTGAACAAACTAGGGAAATAGACTCTAGATTTCTTAAGAGGATGGGGATGCAAGTAGGTGAAGGGCTGTTCTCAGAGAGCTCCTGACAAGCTCTCTGTCGAACCAGGAGAGCTGTTCAGAGAGGTCTATCCTCAGACATTTTGAGTCTCGATTTACAGGACAGAATTGAGACAATGCTTCCACCCCAGCGGATAATGAATTCGTTCCAGCTAGAAGGAATGGCAGAATCAAAACTTGAGTGGTCATGATAAAATGCAGAAATGGGCTGAAAAGTTACCTTAAAGGGTGGGGGTTATGGACAGGATGGAGCCAAACCCTTCCCAGAGATGTATAATGAGGTACAATGGGCATGAGTTGCAACTGGGAAAATTCCCACTGGACCTAAGAAAAATATTCTTCACTTTTCAAGACCAGGGAAGTGGGGAGGATCTCCATCCTTGGAAATTCTCCAAACACATCTGGATGAGGCACTGAGAAACCTCATCTGGGTTTGGAGTTAGCCCTGCTTGGAGCAGAAAAGTCAATTAGAGACCTCCAGAGGTCCCTTTCAACCTAGATCTTTCTCTAAGCTTATGACAATGGCTTAGCTGGTCGTTTGCCAGTACCAACCATTCTGAGCCAAAGTAATGATTCAAGTTCTGAGAAGCTCAGGGGAGAAAATGTGATGTGTAAAAGCCAAAGAAACTTCAGATAAGCTAAGAGAGGAAACACCAGTGCAGCTGAAAAGGGACAATCCTTCAGTCCAAGCTGGCTGGCTGCAGGTTTTCATTTCCCTCTCAATGGCTGTGATCCTGGTTACTGCTCTCTAATCGACATACAACATGTATGACAGCACCCCTCATTTGGAAGGCAATAAGTGACTGTAAATGAATTTATTAACCCATTAGGAGACATTTTCTTGGCCTCTGTTCCTGGTTTTCACACCTGTGACTCTTTTAAGCTCTTTGGCCTATTTGCATGACAAATACCATGAAGTTTTTTGAGCTACTCAGCTGTAGCCCCAAATTCCTCTTCTCTCAGGCTGTGCATGGCTGGATAGCAAAAATTCTCTCCCCAGTTCTGCTTGTCCCTGGGATTAAGCAAAGAAATTATCAGTAATGGACAAGTATCTTTCAGGTGACCTTTTTTTCCTCAGGATTGTCCATAGGGACAACATAGGAGGAGAATGTATTCCTCAACGGGCAGGATCATAGGCCGCAGCTAGGATTGGAAAGGCTTCCTGGACAGCAACTTTGGACACAGGACCCTGTGATGTGTGAAGTGTCCTCTCTGCAAGGTAACCTCAACAGACAGGTGAGAGAAACACAGACTGAACTTGGTTTTGGGCTGGAGATCGTGAGAGAAACCCCAGAGATGGGATAGCTGGGCTGAGGGGGAGGTAGGTTGTTGTGAGTCTGTTGTCTTGTGCTCAGTGCTTCAGACACGGCAGATCTGGATGGGCAGCCAGACCTGCTCCTTCCAGTGCTCTACCCACCACTGTCATATTTTTGTTAATATTCGCCTGAAGTAGAGAGCATCAAAATTCCTGGTCAGCCTTCATGAGTGAAAGAAATCCACATCAGGACACAAGGACCCTGGCAACGCAGGATGACACATCAATGCCCAAGTTTATGACATCACTGAGCTAATGTCAGAGTCAGGCTGCCTGTGATCTCATTGACCCCACCACGTGGAGGTCTGATAAGAAGGATCAAATGCTCTGAGATGTCCTCCCGAGAGGCAAATAGCCTTCAGGAGCCCCTCCCACAGAATCACAGAATCACAGAATGGTAGGGATTGGAAGGCACCTGTAGAGATCATCTAGTCCAACCCCCCTGCCAAAGCAGGTTCACCCATAGCAGGTCACACAGGAACACCAAGACACAGGAACAGTCTCAAGAGAAGGAGACTCCACAAGATCCCTGGGCAGCCTGTTCCAGTGCTCTGTCATCCTCACAGTAAAGAAGTTTCTCCTCATGCTGAGGCGGAACTTCCTGTGTTCCAGTTTGTGGCCCATTGCCCTCCTTCCCGCCATGCAGATGGGGCTCCAGGTAGCCATTATAGACCATCTGCCTCATCAATTAACAAATCTCTATTGGAGGTCTTTGCTGGTTTTCATCTTCTCTCTTGCATTTGGCTAAAAGGACAATTGGCAGTGAATTCTCCAAGGTCTCAAGTTAAATCCTGGCTGGTGGCTTATCTCCATTTCCTTTCCCCTCTTAGCAGCAGTGAGATAAATCCTAGACTTACACAGCATTTCCCATGTTCTCTAGGAGTAGCAGGGATGCAGCACCACTCCATCGCCAGCCTGGTCCAAGGAGAGCTTGAGCGACATGCCCCTTGCTTGGGCTCTCACAGAGAGCTCAGCTTGGGCCCAAGGACAGCAGCATTCACTTCCGAGCAGTGGACCACAAAGGAGTCTTAGGAAGGTTCTGCTATGGGAGTTTTTCTACAGCTTTTGTATTCTGCTCAAACGGTGCTTTTCTCAGAGCAGCGCCAGCTCCCCCCGCACAGAAAGGAAAAAAAAAAAGGTAAGGTCAGGCCAAGCCTCTGCGCAGATGAAATCCCTGAAAGAGCCGGTTTCATTGTGCAGCTCAAATGCTGCATTTCCCTGACTAAGACACAACCACTCCCGCCGGCCCTTTTGCACCAGTGTCAGGAGCTTCCTGCGGATTGCCACTGATGCCAGGTGCTGCAAGAGCCCAAAAGTCCTTGAAGGGAGCATTTCACAAGGGCTGCAGACCAGCAGCCACCTCCTTTGCCTTAATTGCTTAATTAATACTCTGCACAGACATCCAGCAGCATGAAAGCAAGCAGGTGTGAGGTTGTGAGCCGCCCCGCAGAGCTCCTTCCCATTAACATTCACTTGGCTTTCTGCAGCGGGAAGCGAAAGAGCAGGGCAGATAAAGCGTAATTAAAGGGCCATTCATTCAAATGTTACATTTCCATCTACTCGAGTGCTGTCAGGAAGGCTCTGGCCTGGTGTGGAGCACCAGGGATTTGATTAAATTTTCAGCCGCTTGGATGTGCCAGCAGGGACCAAGTCTGGGAGCGATGCTGGCCCAGATGGCTGGGTCCCAGGGTGTCCCAGTAAATCATAGAACCATAGAATCATTTAGGTTGGAAAAGACCTCTAGGATCATCAAGTCCAGCATTCATCCCAACATATCCCTGACCCCTAGACCAGTAAGTGCTGGGACTGGGACAGGGTGGAAGCAGACTCCTCCAAACAAGCCCCAGAGGGGGAACTGGGGAGCTTGGAAGGGAAATGCGTGTTCAGGGGTGGAAATTTGAGATGATGTCGTTCATCGGTGGACAAAAGCTGTAGCTGGGCTTCATCCCTAATGAAATCAGTGCTGATGAGGAGTCATGACAGCAGCCTAGTCTGAGCTGGAGCTGTGATGGCCAGCGTGAGCTCCCCAGCCCTTCCCTGGCTGCCTGCTCAGCGTGGGCTCCTTTGTGGGGATGGTGATGGGACACCCCATCTCTGTGCACAGCATCACAGTGATGTTTGGGGGGGGGCTGAAAAAATAAGGCAGCATATGGCAGAGGTGGGGTAGTCTCCATTGCTGACTCACATCATGTTATATGCACCCCACAAGCCTGGCAAAGGGAGAAAGGTACAACCTCCCCATCCTCCACAGGGCCACTGGCCCTCACTGTCATGCCCCTGCAGTCCACTCATGCTGGACCAATGTCATCTCTTGTGAATAAGCTCCAGAAGCATCTGCTGATTGCTGTTGCTGAAATAGCTGCGGGCATCACAGTGTCCTGGTGGCATCAGGCCCCAGCTTGCTGGAGAGCGAGTCTGAATTTCCCTGGAGCTGATCTGTCAGGGCATATTCATGCTGACTGTGTGTCATGTGTTTTTTCAGGTGTGATGGCTCTTGCTCAGGGTCACAGTCTAGAAGACATCTTTGTGGACATGGGTGGCAACTGCCAGTGAATCCACCCAGCTACCAAATTGGAAAGAGGCCCAAAAGCAAGCAAGCACCTGCCTGACTGTGTCAGGAGGCAGCAGAGCTGCAGTTGTTGATCTTTTCTGCTGAATAAAAGACAATGTGGGAGTTTTCCTACCTACAGAACATGTTTTCCCACCTACAGGCTACATTGCAGAGCTGCAGGCAATGACACATTGCTCCCTCAAGTCTCTACTGCTCCAAGAGAAGGAGTCCTGTGCAGAGCTGGGTTAGCACGAAACACCCTGTTGGCTTCTGCCCCTCTGCCATCTCCAAGAGAGACAAAATTTCTGCTTGGAACTGGCACTAGGCTGCTTCCCTGAGTCTCTTCCTCTTCCGCTTGTCCTTTCCCATCCCCACCAGAAAGCCCCAGAACTACTGCTAAAGCATGTGCATGTACAAGGCTCCAGGAGGAGATGAGCAGCTTTCTTCTCCCATGGAGATAGCTGCTTGTGAGCCAGAACCTTGATAACAATGATGAGCCTGGGGCTCCACTGCCAGCAGCAAGGAAAACCAACCTCTTTCCTGGCAGGGACCAAAACTGTACTGCTTGCCATAACACTCTCCAAAGGGGCTGGGAATGGGGCAGGCTTTGAGGAGCACAGAAAAAAACCCCGAACAGCTGGCAAGGCCACCTCCAAAAGTTGCCTGTGTTTTGCCTGCTGAAAACACCACCTTCTGCACTGGTGGTCCTACTATGTGTCTACTATCAGCCGCTGACTTCCCACATGACTTCAACGTGCTGCCTGGCAGCAGTCAGGAGCCCTTTCCGTGGGCAGGAGAGCATGAAGCTCTGTACAACCAGCTGAGGGGCAGGGAGCAGCTCTCACAGATCTGAAAGAAAAAGTACAGACAGCATGGAAATACTGAGTCAGAAATCTGGGAAGGATGCGCTGAGATATGTAGTAGAATTAGAAGAAAATTGGGAAAAGTTTGAATAAAAAATACAAAGAAAAGAATATCTTCCAAACATCTTCCATTTTATCAACATTGTACTGACTTTTTTCCCCTGAAAATACTTTCCACTACTTCCTTGACTCAGAAAACCTTGTTTAGTGGTGCCTGTCTAGCATGGGAACACTGGATGGAGCTTTCCTTGGAGCTACCAAAGCTGCTGTGACCTGCTCTCTCTGTGAAAAGTGTTCACGTATCTAGGATGTACAGTTTGTCCATGAAATACCAGGCTGTACATGCTGCTTCTTTGGGACAGGAGGACAAGATCAAACGTGATGCATTTCACATTGGAATCATAGACTCGTTTAGGTTGGAAAAGACCTTTAAGATCATTGAGTCCAACTATAACCCTACTCTACCAAGTCTGCTGCTAAACCCTGTCCCTCAGCACCAAATCTCCATGGCTTTGAAACCCCTCCAGGGATGGGGACTCCACCACTGCCCTGGGCAGCCTGGGCCAGCCCTTAACAACTCTGCCAGTCATACTTGGACAAACAAATACCACATCTTTACAAACACCCCATCCTCGGGACAGAGAGAACTGAGTCCATGTGATGCTCCTTCCTCCTGTTTCCTAAGTCCAGCTGCATCATATTGATTGAAGCCGTAACCCTCCCACCCTGAACACCACTTACAACAAATGCGCAAGTGCTTCAAGTGTAAACATATTTCCTCAAAGACCAAAGCTCTCAACTTGCTCAACTGATCCCCAAATAAAAAGCAGAGCCATAATGCGATGGATGAGTTTGCATCAGGCACAGCCTGCTTCGTAATGAACACCCGGGGAAGCGTGAGCATGTTAAATAGGGCTTGCTCATGCTATATGGGGTCACTGTTACATGCCCTTCATTATCGGAACCTTGTAACAGGCAGATGCCTCTGCCTAGTGTGAATTAAGAAAAAAAAAGACATGACATTTATGCTTCGCACGGCACTCTCATTTGCCACCTAAAGAAGCATTCTTTCGGCAAGACCTTATAAAAATAATGAGCAGGTGACTCTCCTTGCAATTTCTTGACATTTATTCTGAATGTCCTTAACTGCTTTATTTTCTAGAGCACTGACAGTAGCACTCATCTGCTCCAGCCGGGTGTATTTCCAAAGCTTTTCTTCCCAGGATCAGACATCCCATGGAAACCCTCTAAGAATTAATCTGAATGGGCCAAAGATCCTTGTTTTGTGTGCAAACCCCTGGAAACGTGCAGTGGCTCTGAGCTGCTCTGCAGAGCCGCTGGTACATAACGCATGTAGCCAAGCCAGACTGTGGCCAAGAAAGCTCAGTTCCAAACTCTGGGAGGTGCCTGGATTTCCTCAAACTCGGTGCTACAAATTGTCCGTGAACACCCAACGTACCAAGTCTAGCCAGGAGGGAAAGGCTAATCATAGCATGGTTTGGATTGGAAGGGACCTTCCAAGGTCCTCTAGTCCAACCCCCCTGCAGTCAGCAGGGACATCTCTAACTAGATCACATTGCTCAGAGCCTCATCAAGCCTGGTCTTGAATGTCTTCAGGGATGGGCCCTCCACCCACCTCTCTGACCAACATGCTGGAGACATCTGAGGGATTTAGTTGTGAAAAAATGACTTAGCTTTAAAGCCTGTGTTTTTGGCCACATTCAGGTATGGTATCGTAGATGGCCAAGCCAGACAACCTCCAGCTCCACCATTCTTTTTCTAGACCTGCTACCCAACACAGACTGGCAACTGCGTGGCCTCCAGTCCCCATCTTTGCTCTTGTATTGTGGCAGCCACTGACACAAGACTGGCAATGTGCTATTGCTTTGTCCACAGTGTCCCTAGGACCTGCCTCTTGTCTTTAAGCGGGGTCAGATACCACCCAATTTGTTCAGTTGACCTCTAGGGGGGCTCTCAAATGACACTGTCCTCTTCAGCCACCCTACTGCCCTGCTCACCGGTGCTTCATTCCACCTCCCTCCCCACAAGTCCCTGCCCTGGACTACTTTCTTGTTGGATTATACATCAGGTTATATCTCTAAATTAATTGACAATTGTCCCGTAGGCAGTGACAGTGAAAGGCTTGGGTCTTTGGTGCCCTATTTATTTTAAGATGATTTTTCCTGGTGGTGGAATCAGCTCAGATCCCCATTGAGGTCAACGAACCTCTACTGCTGTTACACACAGAGGAGTTACTCTAAAATATACCCACATGGTAGCCACCCAAGTCCCAGAAGGTGCAAACTCCAAAGTCCATTCCCTCCTGCAGGACTGCCAAGGCTGTGGGCCTTCCAGCCCAAGAACTCACCCCAGACATGGGGCTGACTCATCATCAGCTATTCCTATGAAAGCCCAGTCCACTTTCAACCTGTTTCAAGCTCACTACAACCCACTCCACCATGATGGCTCACCCTAAACGTTACTGCCTCCCAAACTCAGCCCCAAAGCTTTCCCATCCTGCTCCCCCAGGAGATCCAAATCCTCTGTGGCCAGTCTACTGCCCACCACCTGCTAACCTCATACCCATGTCCTGTGATGCTGTCCCCGAGTGCTCATGCCCAATTACACCCCAAATCACATCTGTTAGACAATTATAATCTATTCCTTGCTGGATTTTTGCCTGGTGAGCTGTCCCAGAGTGCTCATGTCAGGCTGTTCCCCACTGTCGGGGGGGTCAGGTTTTCTTCCCTTTTGTTCCTTTTTACCTATAGAATTTTTTCCCATCAGTTACTAGGATATTAATGACTGGATACTTAAGAAAGAACAAAGGACGGGAAGAAAGTATCCGGGAGTTTCTCGGGGAGGGACAGAGATATCGCGACATTTGGGCTGATAGAAGGGGGGGGCACCGGCCCCGCCCGCCGGGAGCCACCAGCGCCCCCTGCCGGCTGTGCCCATCACTACCCCGAGGGCTGGGACCGGGTTGTTCTGATCCTGCTCTGCCGGTCATGTTGTGTTTAGTTGTTGTTCGCTTGCTTTAACACATATACTAGTAAAGAATTGTTATTTCTATTCCCATATCTGTGCCTGAGAGCCCCTTGATTTTGAAATTTCAATAATTTGGAGGGATGGGGTTCACATTTCCCATTCCAAGGGAGGTTCCTGCCTTCCCTGGGAGACACCTGTCCTTCAAACCAGGACTGACCATTTCTTCAGTTTTTTAAAAGAAAAAACCAGCCCTCTCCACCCCATCAATTTTATTTTGGTCCTTCTGAGTGAGGAAAGCCACAGCAGCCTCAGCACAGACGTGGCCTAATGGGAGAGACAGCTGGGAAGAGGAAATTAAACGTGATAAGAAATGGAGAGAAAAGGAGGAAAGAAGGAGATAGACTTGTCAGCCTAAAAGCTGAATGGGTGACAACTCAGTAGAGGAACGGGAAATTGGGAAATACGTATTAAAAGAAGGGAAAACCAAGAAGACAGGCCAAAGGGGAACAAATTCGTCTGTGAAAATGGTCAATTGACATCAATGAAAATTTAGAAGATAATACAGGAAAGAAATAGAAATAATGAAACTTGCAGCAGTTCTTTGCAGTTGACAGTCATGAGATATCCTTTTTCTTCTCCAAAACTTGTATTCTGGAGGCTAGAGTTTATCTTTTCAAGTAAGTTTTTTCCTGTTTCTTGAGTGGTTTCCACGCTCAAAACTTTCTGTTTCCACAGCAAACACCGACAGCATCACAGAGAAGTGATCCCCATCTTCCTCCTTCTGCCCATCCTATACCATGTGGGGTAAGAGGAAAACGTGGCACAAAAAAAGGAGATTTTAGCTGTAATATATTACAGGAATTAATATATTATGGTACACAGTTACAATTAATTACGGGAATTAATATATGATATGAGGAACAACAGCAATTAAAATGCTCCGTGTCAATTTTCTCTTGGGTCTCCACAGATGCAGAAGGTGTTTGGTTTAAGAAATGAAGGTTTTCCCTTGGTCTCCTCACCCCTGCACATCTTCCACACCCTAGGGTGGTTGGTGTACTCTGTAGGTGAGTGTGCATGTGCGTGTACGCCTCTGGGGTAAGGTGGATGGGCAGGTCCTTGCAAGCTCTGGCAGGGTGCTGGTCATTCTTCTCCAGTGACAGGGATTCCTGTGTTGACCCAAATCCTGTGCCCTGTTGACAGTGAACACCTCTGTTCCCCCAAACCAGAGCTGGCCACACAGGAAATGTTTCTTCTAATGTCTCTGAAGGATGAATGTCCTGCTCTGGTGCTCCTCAACCCAGTTCTCATGGATTGAGCCGCTTTGCTGTATGTGGGCTGCTGATGGTCCAACAAACCCTGCTCAGCTGGCCATGCAGCTCCATAACATAACAATGTGGGTGTCCAGCGGTTTCTCCACAGCACAGCAGGGACACCATGGCCTAGTGTCATTTGTTTCACCTTGGTCACGCAGCCAGGATCGCTCCCAGGGAGGAGCAGGGTGAGTCGCGTGGCCCTGCTGGGATGCGGGGACTCCAGCATGCATTGGGATTTCCAAACTTAGTGCACATTTGTGAAAATGCAATGGTCCTCTAGCGCTTACAGGACTGGGTTCTGTCAAGTTTAACGTTATCCTTAGTTTTTCATTAGCATTCAGGATGATAGGATTAGCAGGATCACTTGGCTGTGGAATCAACTCTTAGGTGCTTGCACAGAGATGTAAGATGCATAAATTTTGATGGGCAAATCCCATTTTTCTTTGCTGCTTACCCAGAATACCAAGGGGTTTTCCCCTGTGAAAGCCTGGGCAGCCTGAGAGATTATAAAAAAAGAATCCTCAGAAATGAGGAAATTGACTTAAAAATCATTAGTTTTATTTCAGTGACCGTTCCTAATATCCTTGAACTTTACAGATTTTTTTCTTCTTTAGTCTTCTTCTCCTTTCTTTCCTGTGACAGCCCTGCTGCAGCCTTGATAAGATAAAGCAACCCCCCAGTAGCCGCAAACATTTGCAAATTTAACTCCAAGCTGTTTGGACTATTTGTAGGACCCGTGTTGACCCTCCTGATGGAAGCAACCATGGCCCCTGAAGCAGAAAATGAGCAGCGTGCGTGCACCACGCACCAGCTGGGGACTAGCTTCTGCGTAAGCCTGTGGAGGTCCTGGGTCCATCTGCGATGATGAGGCCAGAATGTAAAAGCTTCCTATCTGGAGACCATCCTGGATGCTGCTCAGCTCCCCTCTTGCCAGACAACTGGTCACTGCTTCTTAAGATCTAAGGAAGCCCCCAAGTGCAGGAGCTGCGGCCTGGGCCTATATTTGAAAATTTGTTTCAATTAATACTGGTTCAATTAGCTTCAAACACAAAAGGTTTGGGGTTTTTTTCTGAATTTTATGAAATTTCAAGGATGTTTCCAGTAGTTTGCTCAAAACTCTGTTAACTACCTGGAGAAGGCATCTGGGGCAACATGATCAGTGCTTCCCAGTGCTGTAAATGTGTGCCCTCTGGATCCTCACTGAACTTCTCTCTGGCAGTACCAGGGTCATGCTGCGGGTCAGATGCAGATGCCCAGTGTGACAATGGCCCAGTTGCTGTGACCCAGAGGACATGCCATGCGATGCTGTCAAACCTATGACCCAGCATGTGAACGGCACATGGCACCGTAACACACTTTGCACGTGGTGTGTGATTGTGGTTAAGCGGAGGGGGTTTGCAGCCACTGATTAGAAGAAGATTATTTGTAAAGACTTTTTTTTTTACATATGTTTTCTCTTGTGCTGGGCAGCTGTGGGCAAAAGCCTTGCTAAGTCTGCTTAGCCTCTGCACAGCTGCTTGTGCCAACATGCTGCTTCTGCTGCTTGGTGTACCTACAGCAGGTCATTCTCTCTGCTCAAGCCTTTGTGCTCTGAGCACGGCTGCTCAGGGCATCATCCTTCCTGCATTTCAGCTCCAACTGACGTGAGTAGAGCCTTCACCGCTCTCATGCCCTTAGTACGATCCCACGGGCTTGAACTCCAGGTGTCCTCTGGGTGCATTGGCTCCTGGGTGTATTCTGCAACCTAACTCCGAAAGGAATTGATAGGAGATATCCTTGCTGGGTTGTGGATGCTCACAGTGAGGTGGATAACCTCCTGCCTCTGCTTTGGTGACTGACTGTCTCTTCAATTAAGTTTGCCATGATTTCTTAGTGATGCTTTATTCATAAATGGCTACTTCAAATAAAAGAATCGATGAGTGCTAGGGCTTATACCAGCCAGCTTTTGGGTAATGGTGGTGAGTTATGTTCTGGTTTAAAAATTGGGGGAAAGAACAGTAGTTATGACATACAAAAGGTAAGCCTTCTTGCCCTAGCTGTATTCCTATACTCATTTCTCCTTCCAGCAGCAGCTGAGAACTCTCCAGAGGAATCACCAGCTCTTTTTAAAGCAAACAGATGACTTTGGTTATTCCTTGCCCAGCCATGGGGAGTGTCCTAAGCCTGGAAACCCCCTTAGACAGCAGGAAAGGTGTTTTCTTCCCCAAGGATTCTCAGCAGGGGCTGTCTGTGGGAACCAGAAGAGCAGCAGAAGCATGGGTGATGGTGCCATGCTGGGAACAAGATGCCACCGGGAGCCCTGGGGTGCTACCAGCTCCAGTACCCTGCCCAGAGGCAGTTCACAAGGAGGGCTTTGGGCAGGGCAGCACGGGGTTGAGCAGCCTGCAGCAATGCACCCTCCTTGGCTCCTCTCTCCCAGCCTGATTGTTCTCTGGACCGATGCACGGGAAGTGTATCTTTTAATAGCTAAGAAGCCTTGTTGACTCTCTGCCCAAAACTCCAATGAAAGAGGCTCCATCTTTGCACTGTAGCATTTTTGATAAATCAATACTGTCTGGGCATTGGAGGTCCCGGGTAAATGAAGAGCTAATTATTAATTTAATAGTCGGAATAAAAATCTCCCAGGTCATAAAGAGAAAGGCCACTCCCCCTCAAAGGTGAATACATCCATAAGCAGAAAGATAGATTGATAGAGCCAATATACCATCAAAGAGCTATACCATCTTCACAGGGTTTTCTGAGAAGGCTGAGGGCACCTCTCAGCCCTTCTGGTGCTTTGGGTGCTGTCTGCATTTGGTTTCTGAGATTCAGCAGCTTCCTTGGGAAACAAGAATTTATTGCAAGGGACAATGTTAACAGCAAAAGTTCAAGTGCTACAGTCAAAATCTGTTTCCTCTCTTCTTGGAGAGCCCATAAAAAAAAAAAAAAAAAAGGGGAAAAAAGAAAACCAAATAACTATGTATGTAGAAATCAAGCTCAGAAATACATCACTTGGAGCCAGAAAATTAAAGCTAAAAGCTGCGGTTGCACTGCATCTTAATCTAGATGCCCTGGCTAAGGTTTCCTTTTCCGTTAGTGCATTATTTAGCAGCTAAAATGTAATAGAGGATGCAAGCTGCGATGCCTAACACAGCGTCAGAGAGGTAGAGGTCACAGTGCTGTGCGTGCAGACCTGCCACCTGGAGAGCTTACACCAGATTTCATGAACCACCAAGAAATAAGGGTGTGCCTGAGCATGGCTTTAAGAGATTTTCAACATGTGAATGGGGTGGGAAGGGAAAGCCCAGACCTTCATGGGTATTTTGGCTGTGTAATATCTTAGCTATGGGTGGTGCAAAACCCCTGGTGGGATTCCAGCAGTAATATCTGTCTGTCCTTTCTGTGTCTGAAACTCGCCTCGTCTGAAACTTCCCTCCTACTGACACCCGAGGTCCTTATTGAGCTTCCCTTGGGAGCCAAGGTCTTCTGGAAAATGATCCCAGAGCAAAGCACCACCTGCCAAACAGGAAAACAAATAACTGTGCTCCCACATGTCCTATCCATGCTCACCTGGGAGCACCACAAGCAGCCTCCATCTACATGCTCCAGCCAGCACCCTAACGGTGACTATGTAGCCATGGCTGTAGAGGAAGACTAGAGCCCCTGCATGTATCTTTTGGTGCCTGGCATCTTTCTGGCCAGCCCGAGAACATCAGAACACTAGATGTGCTGAGCCACCAGTGCCAAAGCAAGGCTGTCTGTAGACTGGCTCTCCAGGGAGGAGACATTCCTGGGCTCTACACCTAGCATGTGACAGGCACCAAGAGCTCTTCCTTTGCCTGTTCATCCCCTGAAACCCCTGTTCCCTGTCCTCTGGGCTTCAGGGCTGCCTGGGCTCTCCCAGCACTATCTGGCAAATGAAGCAGCACCGTGGCTGCTGTTGTGGCTATTGATGCGTGCCTGTATTCATAGCTCCATAAAGCTGTTTTATAGTGATATAATAACCCTAAATATGGGACATATTGGCAACAGAGAGTTAGCAATTCTAAGTGGTCCATCCGTAGTGAAATAAATGCCTCCCAGTTATCGATGGAGGAGCTTGGTGGAGTCAAGTAAACAGCCGCTTTTCAATATCTCTCTCTGCTGCAGATTCACAAGGTATCAATATATCTATTGGAGTCCTTTGTGAGTAAGCCATAAATCTGGGTGTTTGTTTCCTGGGAACAAACGCTTTATTATTAGCAAATTGTAAAGCAGGGTCTAGGTGCTTTGCTAACAAGTGCACGATCTGCAATTCTAATGGCAGCTCATCTCCCATCTCACATACACACGTACGCACACACACGCCCCCCCAGTAAACACCTCCATGGGAGTGATTAGTATCTCCTGATGACTGATAGCCAAGCCTTCTCCTCCTGCTTACGGCTGCCAGTTCAGCCCCTGAAAATAAAATCTGCAATTGCTCCAGGCCTGGCAAAGGAGCGTGTGGAAGAGCTGGGCAATATTCTCCAGGCACGGAGTAACAGTGGAGCATCTGGACATCTTACTAGGTTTCCTGAAAAAGGAAGGGGGAAAAAAAATCCATTTTCATTGGCCATTTTCTGCTTGTTGTTGTTAAAAGTGAATGGGGAGCTGTGTTTGTCAGCAGCTGCGAGCCAGACAGGCTGCTCATCACCCATGTGGTGCAGAGAACAGACAAAGCTTGGCTAGAAGATGGCTGCAGACATCCCTCAGGGATCTCCAAATGCCCAGGTGTTCAGAGTCCACTTGCGGTACCTGCCCGCAGTCTGGACGCCAAGACTGGCCTGCCTGGGAAACCCTGCTGGGTGATACTTCACCTCTGGGTGGTAGCCACCATGAGTTGGCAGCAGTTTCGGGAACGTCCTCCAGCCCCACTCCTCCTTCACATGTGCTTTCAGCTCTGCCTGAGCCCTGCTTCAAAAGGGACCAGAAGGCAAACCCACTTGGTCCTCCATAACTTTCTGTAACGTGGAACTGGCCCAGGAGGCTGCCACAAGATGCCAGCAGTGGATGCTGAGCGAGATTCCGTCTCCTGGTTTTCTGTTTTCCCAAGGCATCACCATTCTGGGTCTGGGGGACAACCCAGCCATGAGCTCTGCAGATACTCCATGCAATTTAGAGGGGAAAAAATTCTCTTGTGATCATGAGTTGAAGGGCTGGTGGGATGATATTCAATCTGACTTAAAAAGACTTTCCTGTCCTCCTGGAGCTCATCTTCCCTCTCCAGCAACACAGGCTGTAGGGCTGTCATTTCAGGGATACTTCAGAAGTGTGGTTTGTGAAGCTCTGATATTCACAGCAGCTCCTTGGGAGCACTGCAGAGAGGCACCTACCACCCACTCCTCTCAGAGAACAGCAAATACATCCAGATATTTGCAAGCTACATTTGTAATGTTCTGAAACAGTTTTGCAAGTAAATTTTGGTCAACCTGCCAGTGATCTTCCTCACTCTAAAACTGTTCTTTATATTTCAGAGCACATTATCATACATATACCAGAAGATGCCTTTCAGAGATGGCTTCTCTGTTGCTTTAGTGTGACGTCAAGTTGTTTGTGATTCACAGACCCTCTGGAGCCTGAGGAAGAGCAGCCCCAAGGGCTGTCCAGACATCAAAGGTCCTTCCACACCCAGGAAGCTGTGCAAGAACTTCCCATCCTGCAGCTGTCTAGTACACAGCCCTTCTCCACAAGGCATCTGTGGGACCAGATCAGAGATGTTTGCTATGAAAACAGCTGTGGAAAAAGAGGAGTGTTTACATGAGGCCTTCCCCTGCTGCTCTGGTGGAAACTCATCCACAGTTAGTGTAGGTGAGACAACCAACAAGACACACAGACCGACTGCTGGGGGACCTGCTTAGTCCTGTGGACCTCTTCCAGTTTGCATGTGATTAACTGCACAAGAGGAGCTAAAGCTGGATGGGATGCATCCTCATATGGGCTCCTTTGTGGATGCAATTGTTGTTCTTGTCTCCTCGCATCTATGGATCTGCAGCGGTGGTGAAAATGGAACCAAATGCCACCAAAGAAGAGGTAAGACTGTTAGTCTGGGAAAGGCATTAAGGTGGGTGCATTAGCCAAAGGGACCAGATGGACTCCAGGCTTTGGAAGAACCTGAGAAGGAGGAAGGAGGAATCAGCAGTGAGTCCTGCCCTGCTCCGAGGGCACTGGACAGTAGCAGGGGTGAGACCTCCACCACCATGGTAGCCCTTGTATCTGGTACAAGGGCTCATGCCCCCACAGCAGCTTCTTTGGCCAGATGCAAAATGCAGGAGCAGAGGTAGGTCATTTCCCCACTGAAGCTGAGGGAAGGAGCTTCCTTATGCACTGACTGCTCTTCTTTGCATGCCAGCATCTGCAGGGGTGGCCAGGGGCTGACAGGGGCTGGTGTCCTCCATAACCAGCCTGTTCCTGCATTGTTCCCTGAACATCACTCCTGCTTGCTGCCAGAGATGCAGCTCCAGTTGTGGCCAGCCTTAGCACCACGGTTCCTCCATTCCACAGCAAGTCACGAGGAAGGCCCCTTCATCTGTACCCATCATCCCTGTATCCCAGGGTGCCCAGAAGCCCGAGGTGCTCAGGACAGCACATTTTTAATGCTGCCTTCTGCCTCCAGCCCATCTACCTCTGCTGCAGCTTGTGTCCAAAGCTGCGGACAAAGCCCCCTGCCCTGCAGGTACCACTCATGGAGAAAAGAAGCCAAAGTCGCAGCTCCAGCAGCATGGAAATGCTCAGGGCTGTCTTGCCTGGCACCCGCAGCTTTCTCTCAGCCTTGTGCCCTCCAGCTACTTGCTTTCCCTGATGACCCTCCTCATCATCGAACAGGTCAACACACACATGGTCACACCTGCTAGTACCGTCCCAAGCTACTGAGAATGCTGCACTTTGAAGGAGCATAGGCAAACAGCGGAGGAGAAGGCAGCATCCCTCCCTCATCCTGCCATCCCTGGAGCTCTGGGAAGGCTTCATGCAATTCATGTTCTCGCCGTGTAGATGGCGTTGAACTGAGCTCTGCAGCAAGCTGTGTACCCCCAGCTCGGCAGCACGCTGCCTGTGCGTGGGTCTGCAAGGCCAGATAGATGAATATATATAAAAAATTGAAGATGTTATGTTTTGATAGTGATCAACTACCGGTGACCTGAATGATTTCTCTCCGTTTCACGCTCAGAGGCCCACCTCACCGCTGCGGCCCAGGATCATCTTCTCCTGATCTGTGTGTCTCCTTTAGAGTCCCTAACAAAAGGTGATCATTTGTACCTCTGCACCTTGCTTGAGATAAGCACAGGGATGCACCTCACCTCTGTGTGACTCAAACGCTGTGCCCACATTGACGCTCTCCTGCTTCCTCTGGACCAGCGTGGTCAGATCACCGGTACCCTGCCAGGCTCGGCTTTCCCTGCCAGCTCCCCCAGGCCTGGCCCGCTGTTTCCTTGAAACTTGTCCTGTACTTTACTTTGAACGCAGCAGGGAGTCAGAATTACGCCCACTGTTCCCTTCTATTCTTGGCCCTCCGCTTCCCTCACCTCCCAACCAAAATCTGTTTGCCTTCTGAAAATGGCTTGTATCTTCTGACTGCGAGAAAGCATCTCTCCCACGGGGGCTGCAGTGCCGTTGGCTGTCACACTGCAGAGCCTGGGGCAGGGGCTGTCCCCTTCCCCTCCCCGACCCCTCTCTCCAGCCAGGCTCAAGTGGCTGATCTGCCATGTGGCAGCAGGTTTTGTGGTTCCTCCCATTGCTGTTCGTTGCATTTTTTGCTTGCTTTATGCCAGTGCTGCTAAACTTGCTGGAGATGTTGCTGGGAATTATTGGTGACCGTATTTCTCTCCTTTAATGCCTGTGATTGCCGGGTGAGGCGGAACGTGCTATTTGTCCCCTTTCCAAACAACGTCTCTGTCGAATCAACAAGAGCAGATTATTCATCTGCCGCAGGAGGCTAATTGCAAACAATCATAAAACAAAATATTATTTCATTGCAAAGTAATGGACAGCACAGGCTCTGCACCATATGGCACCCTAGTTCAACCACGGCCTGCTCTGGCCACCTGAACACAGCCCTTGTGCAAACACTCTTCCACTTGCTTGAAGTTCATCTAATAGGATGTTTTCCTCAGCAAGGCAGCAGCAGAGCACCGCTATTCGCAGTCCAAGGAGAGCACCTGCAACACCAGGGCAGGGTGACTTCCATCTGAGGAAAAGCCAGAAGCCCTAAGCCCACGTGGAGGCACAGCTGTAACATCTGCACCAGCCTCGCAGAGCTTCTGAACCTCCCCCTGCAGCGTGGGAAATTGGGAGCTGCTCTCTAGTGCATTGCGATCTCTGGAACAAAAAAAGTCCAAAGCAGCACCCTTGAGCTGCCCATTTTACAATCCTTAGCCAAGGGGTGTCATAAACATCAGCACCCAGGAGTCAGGGCAAGGACGAAGGTCATGGAGGCAACTGTGGAGACCCTTTGGTTCAGAAACGTTGTGGTGGGGTTTTGCTGGAGATAAAGTTTGCTTGTCTCATTCTCACAGCATCCTCCAGCATTTATGGTTGGACCTCATCTCTTATGAGTGAAGTCATTTACCCTTGATGAGCTGCTAGCATGGCATGAGTGTCCCTGCATGTCTTCACCTGGACAAGAACTAGTCAGCACAGCCTTGAGGTGCCCTGGTTTTACAGGAGATGGGAACAAGAGACATTGGGCTCACATTTCTTACTGCCACTGCTCGCTCTCTAAATTGAGCAGCTGGTTTTGAGATAGTCAAATTTTCAATGAAAAGAACTGATTTCCATGGGACACTGAGTCTTCCCACAGAGAAGCATTAATGTTTACCTCCAGCCTTCTGTCTTTTCCTGAAAACCACTTTCTTTAGGAAACTACGTGGGCACTTCATTTTTCCAAGGGACACAGTATGCAGGAATAGGCTCTTAGTCATCTCTTCAGCCTCTAAACTGAAGTATGAAAGGACAGATGACCGAGTGGCCACCAGATCAGCAGGGTACACAAGGTGACCTAACCACAGGAGGTCTTCCAGGCTCAGGCCACTGCCGAGACCACCACCCCCCTCTCATTGTATTGTTCTTCTCGCCACTTCCCAGTTTATCCCTGTGAATCAGGTGCCCAAACATTCACCTGCCTTTTGTCAACACAGCAAAGCCACTGCCTTGACAGAGATACTTGTGAAGTCTTCATTAAGAGCCAGCATTTTCTTTGGGTTATTTCTTAAAGCTGAAATGGTCTTTGTAAAGCCTCAACAGCTTCAGCACACATTTTCCTGAAACATCACTGTGGTCCAGGGCAGCAGTAACGCAACAGTAATCCTGTGGCTTGGGGACTGGTGTTAGCTGGGCTGTAAGATGGGCAGCTCCAAAAGGCCAAACATGGGCATTTGGGGAGGTCACGCTAGTTTGGAACAATAATTGCCAAAATGGATCAAGGAGAAAGCCACCAGATTTGAGCTCACTGTTCAAGTATTATTGTACTCCCTTGAATACAGAACAAGTTTTAGGGCAGAAAATAAGGTTTGAAAAAGTCCAACTTGCCACAGAGTTTCTCCAGGTGATGTCTGGGGTCATGTTTAATCTAAAACCTTCTTATACTGAGAGCAATACATTGTTCCTCAAGTCTTCTGATCAGTTTGGCATGATCAGGGATGGAAAATTCTGCCCTTAACTTTGCAATTCCATATGGCAGCTCAACACCCCCCACACTATGTTTTCAGGAAAATATGCACAAGAATGTTGTTTAATTGTTTATTTCTAATAAAAGAAGACAGTGGTGCCCCATACCTTCCCGTGAAACTCCTTAACACACTCCAGGCCAGTCTGCTGTTTCACATGTTGAGTTTTGAAGCCTTCTGAGTGCACTACAGATTTTAGATAACAAAAGAGCCAAACCCGGAGATCCGTGGGGCACCCCCAGTCAAAATGACAAAGGTACTTAAACCTGGTCAGTCCCAGCAGAAGGTCATAGAATCATATAATCATTAAGGTTGGAAAAGACCTCCAAGATCATCAAGTCCAACTGGTCCTGCATAGAAGGACCCCTAACAGCTCAAGCCACTTCAGAAGGAGCAATCTTTGCAGATGACTGAACAAATAATCACTGCCGTATCTCAGCTTCCTATCTTGCACCTTCCTCCAGCTCCATATGTTTCTTTTTACCATGTACAGTTTTTCTGCTCTTTAGCCAGTTTCTCATGCATCAAGCCATGCCAAGTCCTAAACTCATCAGAAAGAATGCATAGGCATGGCACACTGAATCCCTCACATCATTCAAACACAGCCTGGTTATCGTCCCTGTCGCCTGGACAGTCTGCCTGAGGTCAAAGGTGTTTGTCTGGTCAGATGTGCCCACAGGAAACCTCACGCTACTCTTAGGGAACTCAGTCTTCTTAGGGGCCACTTTCTTCTCCTCAGGCTGTCTGGAAGATTTCTAAAGGATGGCTGGGTGCAGTTCCTGGTCCATCACACAGGTGGGCTCCAGCATCCAGCATCCATGCCCTTATTCCAGAACGCCACACCATGATGGGGCACATCTGTACGTCCCACATGGTTTGGTCCATCCTGCAGTTATAATTTCGCCCTGTGCTCTCCTTTCCCCACCGTTCCCCATCCCACATCTGTTTTGGTTCCTGCTCCAGGGTAGTTTCCTTTCCTCCATCTCTCTCTGATGATGCCAGCAGGGAGAGGGGGAAAGAGTCCAATTTTTGGCCTGGAAAAGCCTTACCTTCACTGTCTCTGGACAACCCATGGAGCTGGTTCATGTTTGGTACCAAATCCCTATCAATGGGTGAGAGGACACCATTATCTGCTTCACCATCACTGTGCCTGCCCCCAACAGCACTGCCTAAGGTACAGAAGCATCCTTGGAAATCTCTGCAGGCTCTGGAGGATTTCAAGTTGAGACATGAGCTAGGAGAGTAATCTGAAATGAATAATTTATTTTGGTGAATTTTCCTTCCCTCTGTTTACAGATTGTCTAGGAGCAGATTGCAGCTTTCGCACCTCAATTCATTATTGGAAACTATTTGCAGATAGTTCCCGGTCTGCAACTCATTTGCTAACTCTGTTGGGAGTACTGCAGATCTGAAATCAGAGCTGTTTTGATTGGTCATGTGGTACTGCCATGCTCTCATTCCTCCATGAAATATATGTGACGTTTAGAATCAGGCTGTAAGGGCAGATGCTCCTCGTCATGAATTAGATGCTCATTTTCTGACAGTGCTCTCCAGTAGCCCTTCTGCCTGTCCTGACAATGGCCCCTGCCAGGACATCCATCAACATTAAGAGAATGGGAGTCAACCTTAAAAAAAATGAGTAACCCATTCTTATCTTAAACTGGAAAACAAACAAACAACAAACCAAGTATGAGAAACCATGTCTCAGTAACTCAAGGCAGAGAAACAATATGTAGCAACATCTGTCCAGGATTGGCACTATCACAGTGGAGACACTGTTGGCTTGGAGGAAAACAAAAAGCTGACCAAATGAGCCCTTTAAAAAATACATGAGCTATCGCCAACACCATCAGTGTGCTGCACCTGGGAACAGCTGAGCGCCTGAAAGGCAGGACTTTAAGCAGTTGCAGGACCTGCAAGGTGGCCCCAGTTGAGTCATACCAGTGTGGCAGTGATGGGCAGCCATTCTTCAACTGCTGCTCTCAGAACTCTTCCCACTCCTTGGTCACGGTGTCCAACACATGTCCTGTGGGCCAGGGATAGTAATGGAGCATATGCACGACCTTGTCACCAGGTCTTACTGAAGGGGCACCGGGAGGACTTTCCACCCCAGATACCTGCTCGTTTTGGATGCTTTGTTCCTCTGGAGGCTTGGCATCCACACAGCTGTGGATGAGAGCTGCCAGAGAGCAGCTATGCAAAAATGGAGAGCCCATCACTCTGTTGTGCTCCTCTGGACCAGGTCACTGAGTGGGCCTGTGAGATGCACAGCCATGTCAGTTCAACCCAGCCCTCACTCACTCTGTGGTCAACACAGATGGAGTACACAGAGCTCCCCTGGTTCAGCTCTGTGGAGGGGCAAGTTTTACCCTTGGTCCATGTCTGGACTCTTGCTGCCCTTCTCCCCACTACCCTTGGCTCCCTCTGCACATGCTGATGAGGATCTCCTAGTCATGGATCCTATCCTGTCCATCATTTGGAAGGAGAAAAAAACATCCTACCCAGCAATCCAGGGGACCAAGCTACCCCTAGAGCCACTAATAAGGCCAGACAGTTGGGATGTGGATCCCTTCTCAGGAGAGCCTACAGGTACCCAGGTCCACTATGGAGGACCTTCCTTTAAACCAAGAATCTGGCCAGGAAGTGACTGCAGAAACCTCTTAGGGCTTTGTGTTTCCACTTCTTCAAAGTCCATTAAGCACCTTTGTTCCCAGCTGCTTCACAGTCACTGCAGAGAGGGCTCAGGGCAGCTCCAAGTCACATGCAAAGTCCCATCCAGCTAAGTCCTCCTAAGGCTTGAAACTGAGCAGCTTTCTGCAAGAGACGCCTGAATAAATCTATGGCCCTTCCTGCACGGCCCTATGATGCTCTGAAGGATTCTTGGCGCGTCCCAATCTCAGCAGCCCTGCCAGGACCAGGTGGGAACCTTTTACGGTGTGACAGGAAGGGATTGATGTGTCAGGCTGAAGCGAGTGCTGAGATGATTTACAGGAATGACTCGTCCAATCCGACCCTATTGCTCAGGCAGGAGAGGCCTGAAATCCAAGAGAAATCACGAAGCAGAAGCTATGAGGCTCATAATTCACCTTCCTGGGAGAGGCAGCATCCGTGGGGAATTGCTGGCTGTGCAGGGGGTGGATAAACTGAGAGAGGGGAAGCTTTTCTCACCCTGCCTTGCCCACCCAGCATCTGCAAGGCTCTGGTACATTTTTTTTCATGGTAATAAGAACAAAACAGCACAAAAGAACAACACAGATATTCAGTGCTTTCTCCTGAGCTAACGTGATATGGTAATGATGGATGGAGTTGTGCCCACCATAGCAGGGGGTGGATGGTTTAGGCCAGGCAAAGCTCACAGCAGGCCCAGGACTCCATCAGCATGTCTCCGGCATGACATCTCTGGCCAGCCATGCTTCAATCTTCTGGATACCGGGCTCTCCCTGCAGTGTGCTGGTTGCTGGTGCAGCCATCTGAGACCTTCTGGTACCTAGGAGACATGGCTCAGTGGGGTATCCTACTGCAGGAAAGGAGTCAGACCTGACACATAACCTCAGACTGTCCATATATGTATGTGTATGTCTCGCTATCTCTTTGGTGTGCAGGTGGATGGTCCAATATTGCATTCATGGGAGTCTAGTCTGCTGGAAGAGTCACTCTGTCAGCACACAGTTTATCTGCCCACCAGTGTGCATCAGTTCAAGTCTTGAAAATGATGGAGTAACTCCTCTGGGTGCCTGGATAAATCATGTCAGTGCTGTTCATCCTCATGTGTGCAAACCTGGCCAATGAGCCTTGCTGACGGAGAGCCTCCCTGAGCCTCCACGTTTGGCCAGTCTGCAGAGGACGTAGTTCACTGTTGAAAAGACCCAGGAGGGAGCCGTGATCTACGTGCCTTTCATATAAGACAGCAGGTAGATGGTATAATACATGAACTATGTCAATAGTCCCAGTGTTGGTGGGTCTGAGGAGGCCTTTCAAATTTGTATTCCAGAGTCTGACCCATTGTCTGCCTATGCCTGTCCTCCAGGCAGGGGGAAACTACTTCAAGACAAGATCTTCTTGATCTCAAGAAGGATGACTTGTCCAGAAGGATCCTTAACAACTGGAGAAAGTAATATTTCCTGGCTTGCTGACTGCCCATGCTTCATTATGCAGCATGTGCTCATGTCTGCTCCTGTCTCCTGCAAGCACAGGCAGTTCCAGAACTTGGCCTATGCACAACAGCAAACAAACTGGTCTTCTACTGCACTTTTTCTGCATCCCTGTTCCTCCAAGAGATGTTTTCAGATGCTCACACCCACATCAGACACAGGACAGGTGCAGCCATGAGGCAGCAGAGTAGAAAGGTAAAACGCCTTTACCAGATTAGCACAAGGGTAAAAGCCACACTTGGTTTAATATTTGGACTCAGGAACCAACTCCATTGGGTCCTATTCCCAGAAAGAGGTGGGTGGGAGCACGGCAAAGGGCCTGGTTTCCCGTTTTACGCGCCCTCTCTATTTCTCCACACCCCTCCTCTCTCTTCCACCTTCTCCTCAGCACCCTCAGACCCAGGAAAGTGCCCCAAACACATGTTAAAGGCACTCTGCTCAGAAACGAGGGTTAAGGAGAGCACGTGAACGGTTGACACTTTGCAAACAAGACTCATAATGCAAAGGAAGAGAATTGATCTAAGTGTGATTAAGCATTAGATAAAGACGAACATGTAATTATCCAGTCAAAGCAAGGTGTCTCTTGATCTCAGTGAATGCTGGCTCCTTTCCAAGCTGCAAACGAGCTGCACAGAATTACTCCCGCTGTAATTGCAAGCCATCTCAGATCCCCCAGGAGATCTCCTGCTTGGGAGACTCCTTCTCCTTCACCCAGTCCTTGCTGGAAAACGTTTAGACATGCTGAAAAGCAGAAAGTGCAGATGCCCGACATGCAGGCACAGAGGGACAGCGAGTCTCCTGTACCTCGTAACATGAGCTTGGAAAGCAAGCTGGCAGGAGGACACCCGTCATACTATGGAGCACCACCTCGCACGCCAAGGTCACGGCCAGCACGTTACTTCATGGTTACCCGTGTGTAACAAGCTGTTGGGTCTCAAACCAGTCCAAAGTGGTGCAGGAATCTGCGAGACAAGTCAGTCGCAGCCCTCTACAGATGTGCTTTCTCCATTTCAAGATTAACCTTTCAGAAATGTCAGCCAAACAGCCACGCAGCCGGCTGCCTTCCTGGTAGAACCTGTAATTTTTGGCCTTGTGACTATAGCTTCACTTAACTCCTTCGTTGCTCATGTTCACCTTCCAGCCCTCTCCCAAACAATTCCAGCTCCAGGGTCCTTTTATCTGCAGTGATCTTGATGCTCTGCACATACATGACCTCTCTCTCCTGATGGACCACTTGGGATGGCAAAGTCAGAGGGCACTGTTTAAACACGAGTGCTCGAAGGTGTGTTTAAAAGTGAGGAGCAGCACATTCCTAACCTGTGGTACCTGGACTGTCACTGCAGAAAGAGCAGAGCAAAACAGGATCACTCTCTCTCTCCAGAAGATCTCCACAAATCAACAACAATGGGTGCTGCCAGCAGTTTGCCTGGGAACGCTCCTTGTCTCTTCCCAGACCTCACCTTTCCTTCATCCCTGACACCCCCAGACATCCCTTCTGTTCCTTCAGAGAAGACCTGCCACAGACTGGCCCAAGCACCCAAAGAAGACAGCTCTATTGAAAGCCATGGACCCCTGAGGGTCCTAGCCTGTGACCTTGTGGGCACAGTGCCCCATTGGCAGCCTTGGGCAGCCCTCCCCAGGTGTCACCTCCCACCTCCTGGGGAAGGGAGGGGCTTGGAGGCATTAGGCTACACCTCTACATTTGGACCACTTTAGAGGGCGTCTGGGTGGCTACACTTCCCCTGGATCATTTTTAGGTGGAATTTCAGAAGGTGGACAACTGCAAGTGAAAACTCTAGCAGGACAAGAAGGAACTGGAACGGTTGGTGGCTGAGGAGTCTAATGCAGGGGATGGTGCACTGTCTGACCAAGGTGAAAAGGTTTACAAGGTTTGTAAGACAACTAGGTGATGTATAATTGGACAGGCTTATTTGCACCCCTCTTTGTGACCTGAACTCACAGGGCTTGGCCGAGTAGAAGACAGTACCCCACAGCCCTCATAACTCCTCCTTCATGCTTCTTTGCCAGCTTGGCTCCTGATGCCACACCATCCTGCCTCTGAGCCAAGCTCTGGAGGTAGCTGCCCCAAGACTCTCTGCACACCTCATCCTGGCACCAGCACGCATGCACAGGCAATCCTCAAAGCACATCCTGCTTCCAGCCGTTTCTCAGCAAGCTCCCCAAAATGTAGGCCTCAAAAGATGAGTGTTATTGCATGAGAACGTGCTGCATTGGCCAGGCTGTCCCGAGAAAAGCCATATTCATTTCTATTCTGCTGGTGTCACTGAAGGTCCTGAAAGACCTGCAGGTGAGGTAGGTCCCGCTGTGACCCGCATATCCCAAACTGGGGCCCATTCCAGAGCTCTGCCAGCTGCAGCCCTCCTGCTCTGGTCCTGGAAGCTCTGCATCTCAGCCCTGCTCCAGCATGCTGCTTCTACTGACCTGCTCATATATCCTAACAGCAGCCTTTCCCCTGCTCTGCTCTTACGTTTCAAGTGCAGATGACCAATAAAATGTCAGCAAAAGATATCTAGAAGACATCTGGAAGCCATATCTCCCTGCTACTTTTGGAGAGCCGAGGCTGTTTGCATAATTAAAGCCCATGCTTGGTAAACGACCTCCAGCTGGCTCAAATGTCCAGTTAGGCCTTCCTTTGGTTGCATTCCTTTTTTCCAGAGATGATTGTGGTGTCAGCATGAAGCACCCCACAGATCTTTGGGTAAGATCAGATGGGTTATTACACACGGGAGAAACGCTTTCCTGGCTCATCCTGGAACAATGCCTACACAGACAGATGCAACCTGGGTAGGCCTTCAGGAGAAGTGGTTATGACAGAAGCCGAGTGCAAGCTTGCTCTAGACATGGTCAATATATCAGGGTGAAAAGCTGTAAGAGAGGAATGAACACTCAGTATCATACATGTAAAAAACGGGTAGATGTGGTGCTTTGAGACACGGTCTAGGGGTTAGGGAGATGTTCAAAGAAGGTTGGACTAGATGATCCTAGAGGTCTTTTCCAACCTGAATGATTGTATGATTCTCTGTACCTGTGTGTACATAGGTATCGATATATCGATATACACAGTCAGCAGTCTGAAACCGCTCGCTAGCAGGGACAGAGCCACCATGTCTTCACGTCCCAGACGTTCACCTTTCTCTGGCACTGTCCTTTCCTCCTCCTTTCCCCACTGAGCAAATGAGTTCACTTAATAAAAATCCATCTTTTCTGCAGATGGGAGCCACCTATGCAGCAAGGACTTGGCTGCTCCAGGACAGGGAAGGAGGGCACCCTGCAGGAGGGCTGAGAAGGATGAGGGAGCCAGCTTCACCCTGCCTCATCCACCACCCGTGCGTGCCTCGGGCTGTCCGGGGAGACTGAGGTAAGCTGTTGTCCTTCCTGCACGCCGGAGAGTGATCCCCAAAGAGCAGGGGATGTGGTGAGAAGGCTCAGCTACGAGAGAGGGGAGGATGAGCTCTCTCTTCTGGACTCGACCCAAGGTCCTGCCTTTCCCGGGGGCTTCCTCCGGGGAGCGCAGCGGTCCCGCACCGGCAGAAGCAGCGTCCGACCTCCTCGCCCAGCCAGGGGCTCTGCGGCTTCGGGTCTCTCCCTCCACCCCCCCCCCCACAACCCCCGCAGAGCCGCCGGGCTCCAGGGGACCACAGCAGGGGGAAACCCCCCGCCGAGCCCTCCATCCCCCGGGGCTCCGCTGCCTCCCCCAAGGGAGCGGGATAGGGATGCCCGGGCGGCTGCGGGCATCGGGCATCCCTATCCGCGGCTTTCCTTTAGGTGGCACCGCTCCTCCAGGAATGAGCCTCCCGGAGCCGCCCGGCCCCTGGCAGCCCAGCCCGGGCCGCGCTCCGCGGGGGGCTCGGCCACGGAG